>VDFB02064649.1:10180-32705 GCA_007258455.2 Sequoia sempervirens
ATTTTGACAAAAAATTCTTACACACTAAAAAATGAGCTACTAAATGCATAAAAATTGAAATTATTACTAACCTCTTATATATGCACTTCTTGTGCAATGGGATCTCTCAAGGCCTACAACATGATTGCATGGTATAGTCATCATCATGGAATATTCACTCCCAAGGATACTCTGACCTCCGCAAGATGATCTCAAATTGAAAAGTCAAAATGAATGGTGAAAATGTCAAATTTTTATCATTTATGATAAATATAAACAATGAAACACATCTTTTACCCTTCTCTTTCATACAAACCACTATTCATTGATGTCATCATAACTTGGGCTTGCAATTTGGTACTTTTGCATCATCTATTGTGTTAGAATCCTAGTTCTACTCTTGTTCTTCTCCAATTAGTTTTATCTTAATGTTATTTCAATAAATGACCCTACCAAAAGAATTTTCTTCAAAACCCTAAATATTTTGATGTGGAAAGATCTTCACCATGTTCCCACATCCATAAAGAAAGAAAAAATGTGGGGCATATATCTACCCACAAATTTCATTCTCCTTAGAAGTTTTTGGAATGACACATTTATTTGTGTCTAGGATAATTATAGATTTCTGAAAAGTTGATTTTTCAGGATCTCATTCCTAATGTCATGGTTTACAAGTTACTAAACTAGGAGCTTCAGTTTCTCACTTGGAAAATTTTTGCATCCTCTATAGTATCCTTTTTGGCTATTTTTTTATGTTTTATAATTTACTTTACTTTAGCTATCTACTATGCATGTAGTGTCATATGATTTCTAAAGTGGGGGCTAAATGTAGCATCATAAATTGTGCTGCTTTAGGGTGAAAACATAATTTCATGATTTTTTGGTGCTTTCTTTGCTATCCACCCCTTCAGTAATTTTTGGACCACTTCATAGCTTTAACCTCACCTTCCAAGTCAATATAATATGTTAATACTATCTTGAAAATACCTTATTAATGACATTATACATTTTAAGTTCTAAAAAATGCTTGAATTTTTGACAAGTCCTAAGTCAAGGGACCTCAAACATATTACCCACACTTTGATGAGTGCCAAACACTTAGACATGTTGGAATTTTGAGGAGATTTTCATTGATATGGTTGTTGGCAACATGAGTATGAGCTTATATATTGTTGTCATTGATGTTAACATTGTGGTTTGATTTCTACATTGAGGTACAGTTGGTTGGTGAAGCATGAGTGAGGATGGATATGGTAATCCAATATAGATATGCAAATATTTTTCTCTGGTGCAAAACAAATATGTTGAATATCTAATTAAGCAGAGAATACAATCTTTAGTGTACAAAGCATCATTTTTTTGTCCAAATTGGTTTTCCTTGAGGTATTTTTGTCTATGGTTTTAAGGAAATTTTAGTATGTGTTTGAGGACATTAAATTACAAGTTTCATTTATTTATGTCCTCTGGTGCAAAAGTTATGATTGACAGAATATTGGGTTTTCTAGTAACATTGTTGCCAGTGTAGAGTACCTATTTGGAATGGTCCACATTCCACCATGGAAGAATATTTGGTTATGAAAATTTGAGGAAGTGTTTATAGGTGTTAGAAGGGTGTGTATTACAAGTGGAGTGTGTTTTGGAGGTCTACATATTAGCTTATGGATAATTAGTTAGTGTATTTTGGTGTTGTCTTACAAACAATGAAAACATAATATGTTTGGGTTTGTGTAGAGTTAAAACAAGTGTTGATCATTTATGTGGGAAATATTATACATCTATGCAGACCTATTTGGATGTGTTACAAGTTTTGTATTGAGGATAAAATAATGTATAGTTTTATCTTGATCTGACAAGTTATAGTTTTACATGATACATCTAATTAGGTCCACCTAATTGATGTTGCAGGTTTTGATAGATGTAATACATATATATGTAAGATCATTTTTGGTGTTGTATATATGTGATTTGTACTATATAAAATTATTGATGTGAATTCTTCAGAAAATCATGTGAATGTGAAGCATAGCAAAGTGTCTACGTAGTGTAGTATGAAGTGTGTTGATTCAGTATATTAAGGTCTAGTGGAACTATATCTAATGCATATTATAGATGCATTATTAGCAGTTCAAATATTGGTAGTGAGCCACCCCTTTTCTCTATTTTCTTTTATTCTCTAGGTAGTGAGTCCTTTGAAAAGTGAGTCCAAAAGGTAGTGAGCCATTTTTTAATGTTATGACCTATTATAATATATTGTGATCTAATCCTCATCATGGTTTTTCCCTTTTGGGTTTTCCATGTAAAAATATGGCATTCATGTGTTATGTGTTTTTTTTTTTTTTTTAATGGTTTCATTCCTTACTAAGAATTGAATAGTATGTGTGGAATTAATTTTTAAATGTTTAAGTGCTTTCAGAGAATAGTGATTCACCCCTTCTCAATATTCTGGGTGTTCAATAATTGGTATCAGATGTTGGTTCCTTCAATTGGCTTGATTGGTAAGGTAGATCTTGAAGTTGAACACATGGATACTAGAAGATATCCTACCCCTCTAAAATAATTTACTATGGTAGTATTTAGCGTAGAGTCCATTACATTGTTGATATGGAGGGAGAACTAAAATCTTCCATGGATGGTTTGAATAAAGTTGAATTTGAGAAAAAATAAATCTAAAAAGGGATCTTAGTGATGTAGATGAATGCATTAAGATATTGAGATAAAAAATCATGAAAAATATAGATAGGATCAAAGAACCCAAGAAATCAAATGAGATCATTCCCAGTCTTGTGTCGGGGCACCATTGAAAAAAAAATGTCAATCAAGGATGATAATGAGTAGGCTCTAGGTGTGGAGTCATTTTTGTCTTTAAATAAGGTGATAAAGACCATTTTATATTTTATTGAGTCAAGTTTTAGTATTGTTAGGTGGCTCTAGGGGGTCATTTCTGTTAGTTTGCAAAAATTGCAAAATGTTGTAAAAAGATGTCAAGCAAAAAAGGTTGCAAAATTAATTTTTTGTGGAATACAAATGGTCATGTCATTTCAAAAGGTAAGAAATTTTAGGAGTTATTTTTGGAGGTAAAAAGTATTAAATAGGTTGAAGACACATTGGATGGGTTGGTTGTGAATATTGTAAAAGATTTGAATCAAATAAAACATTGTTTTCCTTTTTTTTTGTAGTTTTCTTTTGTAGAGTGAGTTTGTAGTGAATTGTACAGACCGTACATAACCCATATTGCTATGTTTTAAATTTGGAATTTTATTATGGTGAATTTAATTTTAGACATAGCAAGTTTGGTGTAATTTCATTAAAATTTGTAAAAGTTAGGAGGTTTTTGCTAAAACCGCCTGTGTAAACTAGTCTTAAGGGTTTTGGTGAATTAAATTTGAAATGAACCCATTCCACCTTTTGTAGGTATTGTGTCTTAGTGTAATGGGTATAATATAGTAGGTACAGGTGTGTGGAATGTTTGAGAGTGTAGGGGAGGCCAAAAAGTGTGTTGGGAATGATGCCCTAGGAGTGGAAAATTGAGTTTTCCATGAGAATTTAAGTGGTTTTGATATGATAAAATATGAAATAGGTTAGGGAAACATTATTTCTTGATTGAATAAGTATGTGTAGAGGTATTTTAACCTATTTAAGTTTTTGTAAAGGTTGTGTGAAGGTTGGTGGTGTTTTTTTCAATAAACCCATATTTTTATTGTTAAAAGTGAGGGTTCCTTGTTTAGGCCCCTTGGAGGAAGTGTCTCTATAAACAAATGGTGAAATTTTAGGTTTGGTAGTCTATGGTTTTATGCCCAAGATGTTTCAGAGGTTGGTGATAAGGGTGGTGACATGTTCCTTTTTAAAACAAACCTAATTTGAGGTCTAGGTCTACGTGGTTGCTACTGTTATACATGTAATAGATTTGGGCATACTACAAATGCAATAAGTTAGGACACATTGCTAATTTTTATAGAAGTAAGAATGTTAAGGTTGATCCAATATAAATGAAGAAAGAGAGGAGCATAGAAAAATAAAGAGGTGAATGATGTTATGAATGAGTCTATGCTAGCTTCTAGTACAAATGTTTCCTCCAAAAACTAAGTTAAGAGCTTTGGCTCAACTAGAGTTTTTACAGACAATCATTAATCCCCTACCAAAGATATGGAAATGATTCTTTCAACATGTGGATATGAGGTGTAGGTTAATACGATTTAGATATTGGTGAAAAAAATTGGTGGAAAATATCGAGATGTCAAATTTTGCATAGCAATTGAAGATAATTGTGCATTGTAGTTTGGATTTATCATATTTTTGCCTAACTTTAAATTAGTGCATTCAATGAAGATTAGGTTATTCATAAAGGGTTTATAAGTGATTTTACATTTGATCTAAATTATTTAAAAATTATAATTTGAGGAGAGTAGAGCAATGAAGGAGAAAAGTAAAGTGTTTGAAAATTCTTGAGCACAAAACCTTAACCAACAACAATTAAAATATATTTATAATATTTATTTTCCCTATTTTTAGAAGTACTTTCATTGTGTTGATAAATGTATACCCCATAGGTTTTTGAGTTTTTGGACCAAATCCATCCAAAGTTTAAATGACACCTTGATAAGTCAAAGATGACTAATCCAAATGGTGCATTTTCAAGTATTTTGTATGGTGCATTGCATATAGAAGATGTCAATATTTGCATACATAAAAAAATAGGAAGAGTATAATCACTCTAAGTTGCATGATGTGTGGTTTAATTAACTAATTGGAGACCAATTTGAAATGAAACCTAATTTTAAGAGTTTGATGGAGAAGAATCTTGACGTTTGGAACAATTCCAGTATCTCTTGCTATCTGGATGAGTGGATTAGATACACATTGAGTAGGATTCATGATAGGTTTATGTGGTTGGATATACCATACATAATTAATAAGGTGGATATTAGGGTTGTTATAGGATTATGCTCAATCAAACCAGTTTTGATGCTCAAATAAATGAAAAATGAAATGGTGATGAAGTTAACAAGTGTAAAGTATGAAAAAAGTTCCCTGACATTCAAAGACATTAAATACCCTATAGTAAAATATGTATCAATAATGATAGGGTTAAAGATATACTTTACAAATAGAGAGAACTATGCTTTTGCTACTTCCATCAACAGTGAATATGAGATGTTTGAGAAGGGAGCAGATTGTGAATTATGTGAATTTCTCAGAACACAACTACTAGAGAGCTTACAAAATACTAAGGGCTCCTAGTACCCCTTACTCCCAGTACCCCTTCAAGTTTGGTACCTTGATAATTTTTTTACTATTTTACTTTCTTAATGAGGTTCCTAGAACCATGAACATAGTATGGTTTAAGGAAAGACCTAAGGATACTCAAATCAGAGACCACCTGCTGAGATTACATGATGAAAACTTAGAAAAGAAAGAATTATGGTAATTCTTTAAAGCATTCAAAGAGAATATGCAATCTAGAGAAAGGATTCCAAAGAGAGTCGTAGAGAAATATAAAAATAAAATTATCTTCATTGTTAGTAAGCATTGTTGCATAATGGAGGTTGTTGAGCCTAGAAGTGTATGCATCCTAGAAATAAAATATGAAGCTTTAGAGGATGTAATTATTCATCTAGCTAACCATATGTTGAGCAAGATTAGAGACACCCTTGAGGAGAAATCCAGTGTTGCGCACATGCAGTTGAAATTTTGAAAAAGTGGTATGGTGCTATCATATGGTTTTAGGACATAAAGCACATCCACTCTCCAATTTAATTCAAAGATAACCATATAGATCTCAGAAAAAATGAGAAAGAAATATTGCAATAGGGCTATCCTAGGGGATGATTGTAAGATAGTAAAGGGGTTCTCCACCAAGTTAAGACTTGGAAAGATAGATGCAATGCAAGTTGAAATGTAAGATGAAATGAAAAACCTTAATTCAATGAAAAGCTTTACTAAACGACCTATAAATGCAAATGAAATAAAACAAAAAACTACAAAATATAAGATATGCACCTGGAAATCTAGAGATGGATGAGTGGAGCTTTGAAATGCTAAAAAATTTAACTTTTTGACCTATTGGGACTCATTCTCCAATCTAGGAGAATGAATCCTAGATCTAGATTTATGCATAGGAACCAGTTTCAGGAAAAAGGTTATCTAAATCTACAAGTAGTTCTAAAAAACACCTATAGTGGGACTCATTCACCACTCATGGTGAATCAGTCCCATTCCAGTTTTTTAGGAATTTAAGGTTTAGATCTGTACTCCAATCTCTGCCCTTCCCGTCCAAACTGATTTCTAGCTCTGAATCTAAGAAAATACCCACAAAATAGAATATAGACTTGATTTTCTTATGGGGGGTTTTCCTTGATCAAAGCCCTAGTTTGGTAATTAAAACTTGATGGAAATAATGGAACTTGAATGCAAATGTGAACATAAATGGGTATGTGCAGCATCATCATGGAAAAAATAGGCCCTTAAGTGGCAAAAAATTCAAAAATCAAAGTTAGGCAACTTGACATAAAAATTCGAATAAGTTATCTAGATTATTTCAAAAATATGTAAGAATAGAATTTGTAGCAAATTGAATGTTTTTTCTAAACTACTAGGTTTTTTTTTTTTAAATCTATTTATCAAAATTTGAAATTTCAATGTAGTAGTACTTAAATTTCAGGGAAAATAAGAAGTAGGTGTCTTTCTGACCAAGCTAACCACAATAAAATGATAATAATTTTTTAAGATTTTAGATATAAGTAGAGGACTCATGTCCCAATGTGATGCATAATTTTTGTAATTTTTTTCCAAGTAAATAATTAATTTTTTTTAATTACAAATTTTTAAAAATGTAAAAACTCGTATGTCTGACCACCTTAACTTGGTCAAAACTTCATAAAATTCCTTTTATTTTTAATCCTATAATATGTGAAGCATAGAATGTGATGCATGTTTGGGATTCAAAAAAGGTGATACCATTTGAAAGCTATAGATGTTTTTCAATCATCCTATCAATGAGGACTTTAGTCGTAATTCAAATAGAAAATGAATAATAATTATTTATTAAATTCAAAGTAAAGCATAATTTATATTGATGGAAAGCTGAGAATCTCCTTTAAAAACCCTTTTCATTTCATCAATTTTGGGTAAAAGAAAAGTTATCAGCCACATGGGCCATCATATCAGTTACATATCGCCACTTTTTGGCCCATCATGATCCTGCACATACCGAAATGCTAGCCTTAAGTGTGTCTAAGACTATGAAAATTGAAACACAATGCAACCCTACTCTAATGTATAAGAATATGATGCATGAATGGAAGTAATGGAGATGAATGACTCACTTTGAGAGACTTCTAATCACCCAAATGAACCCTAATGATGCTTGTACTTTCTTGTGGCTGAAAGTAGAGTGATAATGAAGGATGGAATCACTTAGGAAACAAGTCCTTAGGCTTGGCTTGATGGCTAGTTACATCTCCCCAACCTAGAAGCCAACAACCATGATCAACCCTTGACAATGCTACATCTTGAATGAAAGTGAGCTTGAAGACCTACCAAAACACTTTAGTGTTGTTCCAATACTTCAACTTTGCTTTCTTTGAAACTTGAATGCTCTTGTGAAAGAATGCTTGAAGATTCTTGATGCTTGTCTCTTGAAATTGCTCTTGAAAATGCATGAATTCTC
This sequence comes from Sequoia sempervirens, assembly GCA_007258455.2. Lineage (NCBI taxonomy): Eukaryota > Viridiplantae > Streptophyta > Pinopsida > Cupressales > Cupressaceae > Sequoia > Sequoia sempervirens. Next base: position 17,826 of record VDFB02064649.1, read on the forward strand.
TTATGAAGTCAAACTTGCTATAAGAATGAATACTTGAATGCTTGGGGCAAAAATAAGTGAAAGAAACTTGTATGTATAGTCAATTATGCAAGAATTCTAGAAATTACAATAGTACAAGCTGACATAAGATCTAGGAGGATAAGACCCCAGCAACAATTTGAATTAATTTTAATTTTGGGACACACAGGACTCATTCACCCAAGGTGGTGAATGAGTCCCACTAGGAATAATTTTTGTGACCATTTCTAAAAATTCTTAGAAAGGTGTGAAACTAGGATCAAGACCCAAAAATCTAGGTGGGACTCATTCACCCAAGGTGGAAAATGAGTCCTAGATCACTAAATCTAGGCCACACAAGCTGAAAACACTTGAATTATGATTGGATGTTGATTTTTTTTAGGATTATCCTCAAAAATATGCATTAAATGATGCTTTTGGATGCAAAATAAGGCCAATTAAAGCATAATAAAGCTCAATTATTAATGAAAACCTTAGAGAACTGTGAAAGTGTGTTATAACACTCTAAACAAGGCACCAATAAGCTCATTTAGTTCACAAGGGCCCAAGACCTATTGTGAATATGTTAGACATATTACAACACTAAATCAAGCCCATGTTAGGGGGGCCTTTCTCCATCATTACATCTAGCCCCCACTTTAGTTAGATAAGTAAATTGCTTCCAACTAACACTAATGCAGACTAGATGCAAGAATGCTAGTAAGATAGGATGGCCATGATCAAGAGGGGTTCAAATGCACCAATGCTAATAAGATAGGACAATAATGATCAAGAGGGTTGCACAAGCCCCCGTGACCAAGGTCCGATGGAAAACCAACATAGGGACAAAAGAACACACCTGAAAATGGTATAAAGAGAAACGAGGCACAATCATAGAATTCCAAAGACAAAGAGAAAGAGAAAAGGGGTGGATCAAGCTTCGACCATTTGTCCAACCTGACTTGGATCTGATCTAGGTTGTTTGTCCAAAAAATGCACACTCACTCTAAGGAAAAAAACTTTAGGCTATTTGTTGGGTGAGTAATCCAAAAAGGTGAGACACGTATGATTGATATGTGCTCACAAACACACGTGAGTGGATAAGGGAAACTCATGCCTCAGATTGGCTTCCCATCCATCCATACCAAAGTTATACCTCCTAATAACTTTGATAAGGTACCACTCAAAAATGATCTTTGAGCTTCGTTAGATAAGAAAAGCTTCGTATGCTTGCAGCTCATGAACAAACAATGAGCTTTGATTTTCATGAGGCAAGAAAAAATTTGTGTGCTTGGAACTCATGAACAAACAATATGTCACTATAGGAATGCAAGGTGGCCATATAATCAAAATTGTAAATGCAAAATACTGTAAGGTGCATTCAAAGTTATTTTTCTTAGTTCATGAAAGGTCTATTCTTAGGGAACATCGTGTCTAATGTCTCCAAGAGAGGAAAAGTTGAAGAAATATCATGATCTCAAAGGAAATCAAAGAAAATGGAATCATCGAGAAAAGGATAGATCATAAGGAGAAAGAAAATTACACAGTGAAACATGAGTGTCGATGTATTACCCCACTTTAAAGCGATTTCTAACACCATTGTTGTGAGAAATTTATTTAAAGTAGAAGAAGACATTCAAGGTTATTTAAAAAGTCCTATGCCCAGTCATATGTTTCCAATAAGCTATATCATGAATAAGTATTTCTCCTGCAAGCCAAATTAAGTCATGCCATCCACATCCCAAGCTTTCTCTTATATATACATGAAATGCAATCAACAAGCCAAAATTGACAATGAAAAATGACATACAAACACAAGGATACTAAACCCCTTTCCCCCACTTAGTGTAGGATGAGGATGAGAAAAATATGATGAAAAGAAGTTTCAGTTAGAGGAACTAGGTGCCTCAACACATGGAAGAGCACTGTGATCCTTAGGATGTTGAATTTTGTTACTTAAATCCTTAGATTCATTAGTAGAATGACCATGAAATCTATGATATGTGCAAAATGAACTCTTGATGCAGGAGCATCCAGTGGTGTGAGGGAAATCTTACATCACCAAAAAAGATGATTTCCATTTATGTTCTCGTTGTTTTCTTTTTGTAGATGTTTTTGCATTTCTAGATACTCTTTTCGTTGAATAAGAGTTTCCAACTTTTAGAATTGTTTTTCTATTTTTTTTGCTCAACTGTTATTTTTAGCAGGTATGAATTTTAAGGCGTGGGAAGACAAAAATTTATGGGAAGGTTCATGATGGAAAAATAAACACTTTGGTGAAAGAATCAGGTCAAGATCATTCACGGTTTGAAGTTATTCAACTTCCAGTTTCTGCTTTTTGCCCTAAAAAACTTTCTAAGTCCAGTTTGAGGCACTAAATGGTCCAGTAGAGGCCTAGAAATCATAGGAACTAGCAAAGTGGGTATTTTTCATGTTCTTTACTTTGATACCTTTCCAACGGTGCAAACGGTTCAAAAAATGGAGTCCTGGATCAAAAGTTATGGCTTCCGGAAGTTGGCCGATGTTTGGAAAATTGCCAATTTTCGAATTAGGACTCAATGTTTCAATTTCAAATTGTAATTTTTGGCACCTAACTGTGAAAAATCTTATCTCGAATGTTTTTTTTGGCTCCAAACCAAAAAGGGCCTATTTATGGGCTAGTTTCTAATTTTTGGGATAACTTTTTGTGGAAAAGAGTTCGCATGCTGCGAAAGGGGAATCTGGGTAATTTTCTGTAAGTTTGTAATTTGCATGTATCATAGAGCTCGAGAATTTGTGATCCTATACATATAACAGTTCCATATTTTTTAATACAATATTATTCTCTATTTTGTGAGTGTTTTCTGTGTCTTGGGTTTGCTCCCTCGTCAGGTGGTATCAGAGCGGGTTTTCTTGAGCGTGTGGACAGGTTGCCGATCGTGAGGAAATTCACACCAGGACCATGGTTGTGGGTTCAAGGTATTCAAGATTCCTCCAAGAGTGATGCCTAGTAGGCGTGGTGGTGCTAGAGGTGGCAGAGGTGGTAGAAACGCTGGTGGAAGAGATCCATTGGCGGTCGAGGGTTTCAGAGCCCTCCAGAGACAAATTGATGCATTGCAGGAGCAGATGAGAAGAGGGTTAAACCTGGGAAGGAGAGAAGAAAGTGAGGATGAAGTAGAGGTGGAAGATTCAGACATAGAAGAGGAAGAAGAAGTGATTGATCAAGATAAAATGTGGCTGATAAGGGCCATTTTGAAGATCGGAAAAAGACCTAGAATAGAAGTCCCTAGTTATTCCAGAAGTTTGAACCTAGAAGAGTTGATCGACTGGATCAATGAGCTAGAAGAGTATTTTGAGTATGAAGAAGTAGAGGACCTAGATCGGGTTAAGTTTTCAAAAACAAAGTTGAAGGGCCATGCAAATATTTGGTGGAAAGAGGTCCAGTTGGAGAGGAATAGAAGAGGAAAAGGAAAGATCAGTAGTTGGGATCGTATGGTGGAGAAACTAAAAAAGTAGTTCATACCAGTGGACTACGAGTTAGATCTGCTGAAGAAATTGCAAGGGTTGAAGCAAGGAAGTAGATCTGTGAAAGAATACATAGAATATTTTCATAAAATGATCATCAGAACGGGCCATGCAGAGGCCAACAAGGAGAAGGTAGCCCATTATCTTAATGGGTTATGACTGAGAATTTAAGAAGAGTTGAGCCTGGTCAGAATGACCACCATTGAGGATGCGTACCAGTTTTCTCTGAAAGTTGAGGAGAAACTGAACAAAATATTTGACAGCAAGCAAAAAGGATGAGGAGGTCAAAGTGGAAGGGGTAGTGGAATATCTTCTAGAAGTCGAAATGAGGATGAAAGGAGAAATGAAGATGTGGGTACCAGTCGGATCTAGAAGAATGATAACTTCTACTGCCCATGTGATAAAAAAAGTGGTGATCAAAGGGGTAGAGGATGAGGAAGATCTGGGCTACGAACCGGAAGAGGTGGTTTCAAAGGAAAATTTTTCCATTATGGTGAAGAAGGGCATTGAGCCTATGAATGCCCACAACACTAAGGAAGGACAGACAGAAGGCCGAAAGGTCATGGAAGGGTTGCACATGTAGATGAGGAGGCTCAATCTGAGCATTTAGATGATGTTGAAAGAGGAGAAGCCCTAGTGGTTAGAAGAGCCCTAGTGACTAAAGAGAAGGATCCAGAACAAAGGAAGAATTTGTTCTGCACAAGGTGCAAGTGTAAGGACAAATGTTGTAATGTCATTATTGACAGTGGGAGCACCGATAAACTGGTGTCAAAAGAGATGGTTACGAAGTTGAAGTTAAAAAGGGAAAGGCATCCACATCCATATTGGATTGCTTGGTTGCAGAAAGACCACAAAGTTTTGGTCAATGAGCAATGCCTGGTGAATTTCAAGATCAGAAGCTATCGTGATGAGGTAATTTGTGATATCATCCCCATGGATGCATGTCACATGCTGTTGGGGAGGTCATGGCAGTTCGATAGGCGAGCTGTACATGATGGCCATGCAAACACTTATTCCTTGATGAAGGATGGAGTTCACCATAAGTTGAAACCCCTGAAGAAGGATGAAGAAAAGGTATGTAGTAGTGCTAGAATTTGTTTTTTTGATGGAAGGAAATTTTTAGAAGGCATGAAGCATGAGCATATATGTTATGCGTTGATTCCTAGAATGGATAAGGAAGATAGTGATGAGGTACTAGTAGAAGTTTCTGGGTTATTGAATGAGTTTCAGGAGATTATTTCTGATAACGTACCTGAGGGTTTACCACCAATGAGGAAGATCAGTCATCAAAATGACTTGATCCGTGGAGCCAGTTTGCCAAATAAGGCAGCTCACAAAATGACTCCTGCAGAAAATGAGGAGTAGAACAGACAAGTTCAGGAGTTGTTGAGGAAGGGTTTGATTTGAGAGAGTCTTAGCCCATGTGTAGTACCTGCAGTACTAGCACCAAAGAAGGATGGGGAGTGGAGGATGTGTACAAACTCCCGAGCCATAAATAAGATAACAATCAACTACAAATTTCCCTTACCAAGGATGGATGACCTGATGGACTGTTTGAGTGGAGCACAGTACTTCACAAAGATTGATCTGAAGAGTGGATATCACCAGATCCAGATTCGTGAGGGAGCTGAATGGAAGACTGCCTTCAAGACCAAAGAGGGCTTGTAAGAGTGGTTAGTCATGCCCTTTGGGCTAACCAATGTGCCAAGCACATTCATGCGGCTCATGAATGAGGTATTGAAAGAGTTTCTAGGAAGTTTTCTCATTGTATATTTAGATGATATTTTGATTTTTAGTAAGAACTTTGATGAGCATTTAATGCATATTCTTAGGGTTTTTGAGAATTTGAGAGAGGAGAAACTATTGATAAATTTTAAAAGGTGTAGTTTTGTGAAGAAGGATTTAGTGTACTTGGGGTTTGTTCTCTCGGCAGAAGGTCTCAAGATGGACCCAGAGAAGGTAAAGGCTATTCTAGAATGGCCTACCCCAAGAACTGCTACTGAGGTGAGATCTTTCCATGTTTTGGCCAATTTTTATAGAAAGTTCATTAGAAAATTTAGTAGCATTTGTGCACCCCTAACTGAAACAATGAGAGGAGATAGAAAAGAGTTGAAGTGGAGCACTGGATCAGCGAATATTTTTGATCTGTTGAAGTAGAAGGTGACAGAGCAACCATTTTTAGCCCTCCCAGATTTTAATAAGGTGTTTCAAGTGGATTGTGATGCTAGTGGTTGTGCCATTGGAGTAGTGATGATCCAAGAAGGTAAGCCCATTGCCTATTTCAGTGAAAAGTTAAATGATGCAAAGAGAAAGTACTCTGTATATGATCAAGAATTTTATGCAATAGTTCAAGCATTAAAGAAATGGAGACATTATTTGCTACCAAAGGAATTTGTTTTGTTTACTGATCATCAAGCATTACATTATCTAAGTAGTTAGGGAAAATCAAATTAGAGGCATATGAAATGGGTAGAATTTTAGCAAAGTTACACCTTTGTTTTAAAGCATAGGAGTGGGAAGTCAAATAGGGTTGCAGATGCCTTAAGTAGGAGGAAAACATTATTGACTGAGATGCAAATTGAAGTAGTTGCGTTCAATGAACTCAAGACATTGTATCCTGAAGATCCTGATTTCGTAGAGGCTTGGAAAGCTTGTAAGGAGCCTATTACCATTGACAAGATGAAGTGGCTGGATTTCATAATCCAGGATCGCACGCTATTTAAGGGAAGCCAATTGTTTATTCCGAAGAGTTCCATGAGGGAGAACCTAATAAAGGAGAAGCACAGTGGAGGAATGGCAGGACATTTTGGTTGGGATAAGACCATTGCCATTATCAGTGAGCATTATTATTGGCCTCAATTATCATAGGATGTGAAGAATTTTGTGCAGAGTTGCAGGGTATGTCAGATGGTTAAAGGAGTGAGCCAGAATATTGGGTTGTATCAACCCTTACCTGTACCAGAGAGGCCATGGGAGGATGTAAGTATGGACTTTGTTCTTCGTTTTCCAAGGACACGGAGAGGGAATGATTCAGTATTTGTGGTAGTGGACAGGTTTTCAAAGATGACACATTTCATCCCATGCCAGAAGACCCATGATGCAGTCCACATTGTTGACTTGTTCTTCAAAGAAGTGGTGCGACTACATGGTCTGCCAAAGACTATAGTCTCAGATCGTGATACCAAGTTTGTGGGATACTTCTGGAGGACCTTGTGGAAAAAGTTGAAGACAGAGTTGAAGTTCAGTTCTACACACCATCCACAAACTGATGGGCAGATTGATGTTGTGAACAAAATTTTGGGTAACCTACTGAGATGCTTGGTAGGAGATAAACCCAAGGGATGGAACTTGATCTTACCCCAGGCAGAATTTTCTTACAACAATTCTATCAACAGAAGTATTGGTAGATCACCATTCTAGATTGTGTATGGAGGCAGTCTGAGGACTGCTCCAGAACTAAGGAAGATGGACCAAGAGAAGAAGACAAGTGTTGAAGCCAAAGACTTTGCAGAGCACATCAAGAATATACATGAGAAGGTAAGAGAATATATTAACAAGATTAATATGCAGTATAAGGCTAAGGCAGATCAAAAGAGGAGGTATAAGGAGTTTCAAACTGGTGATGAAGTGATGGTCCACTTGAGGAAAGAAAGGTTTCCAGTGGGAACCTATAACAAATTGAAGATGAAGAAGTTTGGTCCCTATAAAATTGTGAAGAGGCATGAATCAAGGAATGCATATGAGGTGGAGTTGCTAGATGGAGTCAACATTTCCCCTGTGTTCAATATTTAATATTTGACAGAGTATCATGAAGGTGGTGCAGAGGAATTACCAACAATGGAACAGTGTGGCATTCCAGCACCTAATTCAGAGAAGGAGGATATTGAAGAAATCCTAGATAGTCGTGTGGGAAGGAGTACCAAAAATAGGCAATATGAAGAATATTTGGTGAAATGGAGAGGAAGGCCTATGGAATATTCATCTTTGTTGTCTAAGGCAGAGGTTGACCATTTGGGTTTTCCTCAACCATCTGAGACGTGACGGGGTCACTTCTCAAATTACCCTGGGTGTTTGATGCAGGAGCATGCAGTGGTCTGAGGGAAATCTTGCATCACCCAAAAAGATGCTTTCCATTTTTGTTCCTGCTGTTTTCTTTTTGTAGATATTTTTGCATTTCTGGATGCCCTTTTCGTTAAATAAGAGTTTCCAACTTTTAGAATTGCTTTTCTGCTTTTTCTGCTCAACTGCTATTTTTAGCAGGTATGAATTTTAAGGTGTGGGAAGACAAAAATTTATGGGAAGGTTCATGATGGAAAAATAAGCACTTTGGCGAAAGAATCAAGTCAAGATCATTCACGGTTTGAAAGTTATTCAAGTTGCAGTTTCTGCTTTTTGCCCTGAAAAACTTTCTGAGTCCAGTTTGAGGCACTAAACAGTCTTGTATGGGCCTAGAAATCATTGAAACCAATGGAGCCAATTCTTAGCATATTCTTCAGTCTAATACCTTTCTGACGGTGCAAACGGTTTGAAAAACCAAGTCCTAGATCAAAAGTTATGGCTTCCGGAAGTTGGCCGATTTTTTGAAAATTGCCAATTTTTGAATTAGGACTCAATTTTTGAATTTCAAATTGTAATTTTTGGCACCTAACTGCCAAAACTCTTGTCTCAAATGTTGTTTTTGGCTCCAAACCAAAAAGGGCCTATTTATGGGCTAGTTTCTAATTTTCAGGATAACTTTTTGATGAAAAGAGTTCGCATGCTGTGAAAGGGGAATCTGGGTAATTTTCTGTAAGTTTGTAATTTGCATGTATCACAGAGTTTGAGGATTTGTGATCCTCTGCATGTAAGAGTTCCATATTTTTGAATGCAATATTATTCTCTATTTTTTGAGTGTTTTATGTGTCTCAGGTTTTCTCCCTCGTCAACTCTTGTAGTAAAATTTCTTTCATGTTCTTGGAAGGAGAGATATCAAATGATCTTGGCAGAGTCTCATGAAGATACTGTCTTGATCTAAAGTAGAAGATGTTCCTTTATTTTTTGACAAAGATATCTCTTTCTTAGTACAAGATGTCATACTTACACAAGACTCTTTATATTAAAAGATTTTGTACTCTCCTTTATAGGAGTGTAAAATTTAAGAACCTCAATCCTTACTATTTTGTGTGATGACATTGATATTAAGGGAGGATTTCTATATATTTTTTGTTTCTTTTGAAGGAAAATAATCAAAACCACTAGTGTCTATCAGTTAAGGATGCACTAATGTTAACTTTGGCTTAGACAAATCTTTTTAATAGTGTTGATATTGAGGGAAGGCTTTTTTATGTCTTTCAAAGGACAATAACAAAGACCACTAGTCTTTTCTTGCATGTGATGCTCTATAGGGACACAAATACCGTGTTCTCTAGCACTGAATCATTTTCCAATATAACCAAGTTGCTTCATAAGTTCATAACCATTTCCATAAATATTCTTAATTCTTTTGGATTCAGTGGTTGTTGATAATTAGCTTCATCAATTTTTTTTGTGTAATTTATTATCTTTTGTTCTAAAGTGGTTGAGGTGGATGTTAGACTATTGTTGTCATTGATGTCAAAAGTGAAAATTATGTAAGGGAGATTGTTGGCATAATGACTGCGTTTCTTGAGAGATTTTAAGATAGGTATTGTGTAGGTCGTGATGTTAATGCAAATGTCCTCATTCATTGGTTCACGCTCTTAGTCTAGGGCCAAAGTTGTAAGGAGTCGTGGGGTTCAAAGTTTCCCTAACCTATGTCATGGGGTTCTCAAGTTTCAAAACATTCTTACTTAGCAATCTCCTTATTGTCGATGAAAGTGAATGGAATCACGGGTTCCATGTTTAAATAACCTATGTCACGGGGATCTCAAGTTTTGAAACCTCCTGACTTAGCGAATAAGCATTGGAGTGATAAGGAGTAAGGAAGCACTCCATGTAGGACCCAACCATAATGATGATGTAGACACGTGGCGTGATGGGATTGAGTAAACAGTAATCCACATCCTTATTGTACATTACGAAGCTGTGACTTGGTGATGATGTGGACATGTGACAACAAATTGTGGACCCCACATTAGAATGATGTATTTGGTATTGTTATTTTCATCGAAGTGACTTAGTTATTTTGGAAGGAGTTTCATAGGTTCTCTTTATTGTTGGTGTGCCATGGGTTTTCAGAACTTCATAACCTCCAACAAGAGGTTTTGAGGTTCAGTTTTTTAGTGACTAGGTGATAGGAGTATGATGCCAACTATGGGACTCGAGTGTGACATTGGTTAATAGATGGCAATGAATGTTTTCTCAATATGTAATATCGCATTAGTGTTGTGAATGATGTGGTGATGACATTGATGACATGTAGGTTGTGGGCCCAATTAGATAACATGGCAAGCATATCATTATGACCTGCTTATATCAGTGCGAGTCTAAATGAAGTCCTAATGATGGTATGATATGATAGATCGATGATGTTGGTTTAAGAGATTGATTATCCAACGGTCAAGGTTTAAAGACACTACAGTCAATACTCATCATAGGATCAAGCTGTGAAGGAATAAACTGATGGCCAGAGTTCAAACGTAAACATTTCAAATGGCTATGAAAAGTGAAAACAAGGGTGTGGTCTGAAAATTAACTCAGGAGAAAGAATTAATTTTTCCAACTACCTTAGTGAACAATCAAATTAATATTTTATCTTCAAGGTGGTGGAATTGATTATAGAGGCGATTGAGATCAGAATCAAATTGAATGATCGCAATAATGCATTAAATGCATATCATATTCTATGGTTTGATAGAATGTTATTCTTAGCAAATTCCCTGCACCAGAATAAAATGTTATGTGGCTCAATGTAGCGGTATGGTGATATCTGACAAGCTGGACACTATGTGTGGGGCTTGATGCTCTGACACTTATAGAACTAGGTTACAAGTGGAAAAACCCTAACATCGATTCTAGTGTATATGAACTAAATGAGGGGAATTATTGAGATGTAGAGAATGAATGAGAGTGTCTGAATGTAGAGGAAGGTGAATTGTAAAAGAAAGAAAAATCTAAAAATTCATGTAGCGGGTTACAGTGGAGTAAGGGAGAACTGAGAGAGAGAGAGAGAGAGCTTATGTACTGAATTGATGCAATGTAGGTTATGTAGAACCATTTTATGCATAATATATTGCAAAACTTTGTACAAGGTTGCAGCCTCCATTTTGCACTAAGTTGTAGCTCATAATAGGGTGTAGTAGCATCCTTGAAATTGTAGCTTCTAAACAAGTTTTTCCTTCCTTGGGTTACAACCCTAAACATTGTATCTAAACTTTGAAGCTTGTGAGACTGCATTAGGATAGTAGATCCTAGCAACATTTCTCACTGTGGTTTTTCCCATCTTGGGCTTTCCACGTACATACTATGTTATGTGGATCTCTCTTATGATTGTGACTATTATATTTGTTAGTATTTTAATCTGCACATTTGAGGTTAAGGTTGAATCTACAAAATGGTTTAAGAACTAAAAGTTTTAAGATCTATTGATTCAACCCCATCTCAGTAGATCATTGTGTTTTAACAATTGGTATCAAAGCCCCAGGTTCCCTAGGAGAAACTTAACCAGCTCAGACAGATCTTGGATAGTTGAACACAGTGAAATTTTAGGAAGGCTCAAACAAACCACCTAGGTTTGATGGAACAAACTATGCTAAATGGAGCTCATTAATGGAAGGATACTTAGTCTCTCTTATAACTTAAATTGGGCATGTATTGAGACCCAATATAGTATTCTTGTTGCTATTCCTATTGATCCTACAATAGAGAAGATTCATGAGGACAGTAATAAAGCTTGGTTTATTATTATGAACAATTTTTCTAACTCTATGCATAGAAAAGTTAAGCATTGTAAAACTGCTTATGATGTCTGGAAAAAACTTAAGAAAAACTATGAAGATGACACCAAAGTGAAGTTGGCAAAGTTACAAGTGTTGAGAGAAAAATTTGAAGGTATGATGATGATCGAAGAAGAGAAGATTGCAGACTATATTTAGAGAGTTGATGGTGTGGTAAATGTCATTAAAGGATATGGTGTAGATATGAAAAAATAAAATGTGTTGGAAGTTCTCAGGTCCATGACAGCTAAATATGATGCCAATATTTTTGCTATTGAAGAAGAAATATAAATTGATAAACTTACTCTTGATGAGGTGCATGAAATAATTACTGCATATGAGATAATAACACCAAGTGTTGAATCATCTAGGAGAGAAGCTACATTTAAAGCTAATTAAAAAGAAAAAGCCATTGCCATTGCATCTGATTATGAAGAAACTGATGAGGAGGAAGAAAATTTCATAAGAAGGCTAAGAAGAGGATCCAACAAGTATAAAGGTATGGTCCCCCTTAAGTGTTTTAACTATGGTAGAATTGGCCATTTTGCTTCAAAGTGTCCATATGGTAAAGAAGATAGTTCCAAGCAAGAATTTGATAGTAGAGATAAGAAAGAGTTCTACCCTAAAAGAAAGAACTTTGGAAAGAAGAAGAAGAGTTTGTACATCAATCAAGAAAGTAAAGTGTTTGATGCTAGTGATTGTTCAGAAGAGGATCAAGGCCATTCCCTTGTAATGAGAGATGATAGAAGATAATTTCTATTCATGGCTAAAGAAACTAAGGATTGGGAAGATACACAAATTAAGGATTCATATGAAGGAGAAGAGGAAGAAGTTGTTGATATTGAAGGAGAACTAATTAGTGCTCTTGAAGATCTTGATGAACTAAGAGAAAAATATGATGATCTTAAGAGAGAAAATAAGAAGCTAAAAAGGAATGGTCAAAAGGAGACTGGAAGATTAACACAAGAACTTGAAGAGTCCAATAAGGTGTTAGTAGGACTGAAAGTTCATGTAGAAGAGCTTAAAAGAATTGAGAATGTCATGAAATCTAAATTATAGTCTAAGATGGATAGATGATCAAAAATTGAAGAAAAAATAGTTTCCTTAAGGAAAGAATTGGAGAGATCCAATGAGTACATCAGAAATGGACTAAAGTTGAAAGGTGGTATAGATATTCTAAATGAATTGATAAGTACACAAAATCTTAGAAATAAAGAGAAATCTAGTTTAGGTTTGGAAAAAGAGAAGAATTCATTTATGGATGTCTCTGCAAAACTTTATGAAATATTTAGAGAAGGAGAAAAACTAGCCCCAAGTGAAGAAAATTTTGACAAAGAGGAAGCTTCTATAGATGAACAAAAATCTGATAAAGAAAATAAATTGGTCGAAGTCAAGGAGGACAACCAAACAGTTCCTGATCAACAAAAGAAGATGCAAAACATAAAAAGAGTAGACAATGATGGATTCACAAGAGTACACTATCCAAGGAGGCCTATACAAAGAAGATCACCTCATCTAGCTGAAGGAAACTACATGACCAAGTACTAATCTTATTTCAATGGGTATTGCTATACCCATAATAATTTTGATCATAGGGCTAGAGAATGTAGAGTCATTCCAAGGAAGAATACAATTTTTTTAAGAAAGAATCCATTTACTCCCTTGGTTGATATGGATATAATTTTTTATAATTGCAACAACTTTGGTCATATAGCTAGAAGCTATAGAGAAATATTTACAGGACCAAGTGTGAAATTTGAGAAGTAGAAATCCTCACCTGCTAATAAAGAGAAAGGAAATAAGACATCTGAGATAGAAGAAAATAAAACTGGGAAGAAGTCCATGAAGATATGGAAGGAGAAAGAGTAGGGATCTTTCCAGTATATGATTGCACCCAAATGGCTTTGCATGCAAAGGAACAAGATCTATGGATTGTTGATAGTGGCTGCTCCAACCACATGACTGGAGATAAAAGGAAATTCATTAAGCTTGAAATGAAAAAAGGAGGCTCAATAAGTCTAGGTGATAATACTATCTTTAAGATTCATGGTAAAGGAATTTTTATCATAGATGGAAAGAGAAAAACTAAAGATGTGCTCTATGTGGAAGTTCTAAAACACAATCTTCTTAGTGTCAGCCAAATGTGTGATAATGGATACAAAGTTGTATTTGATTCTGAAGGTTGCAAGATAAGATTGAATGGTAAAAAAATTTCTCAAGGGATAAGGACTAATATTAATCTCTACAATCTATGTGAAGTGGGAGGCCAAACATGTCTAATCAATCAAGCAGATGAAAGTTGGCTATGGCATAGAAGACTAGAACATGTAAATTTTGACATGGTGAAAATAAGTTCAAAAGGCCTAGTTAGAAATATGTCTAAGATTGCAAAGCCTAATAACATTATCTATCAAGGCTGTCAACGAGGAAAGAAAAAAAGGTCTAAATTTCCCACAAAGGATTACTATACTACGAAATCCTTGGAAATAATCCATACTAATCTATCTGGTCCAATGAGTAAAAGAGTGTTTCAAGGATAATGATATTTCATGCTTTTGATTAATGACTATACCAGAATGACATATGTCACATTTTTGAGGGAGAAGGCTGAGGCTTTTAAAGCATTTAAAATTTATAAGAAGCTAGTAGAAAATATGACTGGGAGAAGAATCATATTTCTCAGGTCAAATACAGGTGGAGAATTCATGGGATATTGTGAAGATCATGGAATCAAGCGCCAATATTCAGCCCCAAGAACACCACAACAAAATGGAATGGTAGAGAGAAGAAAAAAAAGTGTGAAGGAGATGGCCAAAGCTATGTTGAATGAGAAAAACTTGGTAGATACATTTTCGAAAGAGGTAGTACAAAATGTTGTGTACATTCAAAATAGAGCACTTATAAGATCTAACAGTGGTAGAATGCCATATGAATTATGGTTTGGTTGGCCTACATTAGTTAAGCATTTCAAAGTATTTGGTAGTAAGTGTTATATTAAAAGAGAATATTGCGACTTGGGAATTTTTGAGTCAAGATGTGATGAGGGGATATTCTTGGGGTATTCCAATAGAATCAAATCTTATAAGTGTTACAATAAAAGATTGCATATAATTTTAGAGAGTGTACATGTGAGGGTTGATGAAAGTGCAAATCATGGTCAGCCTAGCAGAAACAATCTTGAAAGTGAGTCAGATGAAGATGACATAAGTGCACAAGTTGAAGAAGAGGAACAAGAAGAAGGGAATGAGCAAGAGGTTGGATATGCTCCTATAAAATATGTGCAAAAAGATCATCCTATAGACCAGATAATTGGTGAAAAGAATGTAGGAGTGTAGACTAGAAGGAGACTTGCAAAGGACAAGGAACAAGTAAACTTTGCTCTCTTGTCTTAGATTTAACCAACAAGTTTTTATGAAGCTAGTAAGGATGAAAGTTGGTTAAGAGCAATGGAAGAGGAAACCAATCAGATTGAAAAGAACAAAACTTG
>VDFB02064649.1:32805-76312 GCA_007258455.2 Sequoia sempervirens
TTCCAGAAGATATTCCACTACCCCTTCCACTTTGACCTCCTCGTCCTTTTTGCTTGCTATCAAATCTTTTGTTCAGTTTCTCCTCAACTTTCAGAGAAAACTGGTACGCATCCTCAATGGTGGTCATTCTGACTAGGCTCAGCTCTTCTTGAATGCTCGGTCGTAACCCATTAAGATAACGGGCTACCTTCTCCTTGTTGGCCTTTGCATGGCCCATTCTGATGATCATTTTATGAAAATCTTCTATGTATTCTTTCATAGATCTACTTCCTTGCTTCAACCTTTGCAATTTCTTCAGCAGATCTAACTTGTAGTCCATTGGTATGAACTGCTTTTTTAGTTTCTCCACCATACGATCCCAACTATTGATCTTTCCTTTTCCTCCTCGATTCCTCTCCAACTAGACATCTTTCCACCAAATATTTGCATGGCCCTTCAACTTTGTTTTTGAAAACTTAACCCGATCTAGGTCCTCTACTTCTTCATACTCAAAATACTCTTCTATCTCATTGATCTAGTCGATCAACTCTTCTGGGTTTAGACTTTTGGAATAACTGGGGACTTCTATTCTGGGTCTTTTTCCGATCTTCAAAATGGCCCTTATCAGCCACATTTGATCTTGATCAATCACTTCTTCTTCCTCTTCTATGTCTGAATCTTCCACCTCTTCTTCATCCTCACTTTCTTCTCTCCTTCCCGGGTTTAACCCTCTTCTCATCTGCTTCTGCAATGCATCAATTTGTCTCTGGAGGGCTCTGAAACCCTCGACCACCAATGGATCTCTTCCACCAGCCTTTCTACCACCTCTTCCACCTCTGGCACCACCACGCCTACCAGGCATCACTCTTGGAGGCATCTTGAATACCTTGAACCCACAACCATGGTCCTGGTGTGAACTGCCTCACGATCGGCGACCTATCCACACGCTCAAGAAAACCCGCTCTGATACCACCTGACGAGGGAGAAAACCCGAGACATAGAAAACACTCACAAAATAGAGAATAATATTGTATTCAAAAATATGGAACTCTTATATGTAGAGGATCACAAATCCTTGAGCTCTGTGATACATGCAAATTACAAACTTACAGAAAATTACCCAGATTCCCCTTTCGCAGCATGCGAACCCTTTTCCACAAAAATTTATCCTAAAAATTAGAAACTAGCCCATAAATAGGCCCTTTTCGGTTTGTAGCCAAAAACAACATTCGAGATAATATTTTTCACAGTTAGGTGCCAAAAATTACAATTTGAAATTCAAACATTGAGTCCTAATTCAAAAATTGGCAATTTTCCAAACATCGGCCAACTTCCGGAAGCCATAACTTTTGATCCAGGACTCCGTTTTTTGAACTGTTTACACCGTCGGAAAGGTCTCAAAGTAAAGAACGTGCTAAGTACCCACTCTACTAGTTCCTATGATTTCTAGGCCTCTACGGGACCATTTAGTGCCTCAAACTAGACTCGAAAAGTTTTTCAGGGCAAAAAGCAAAAACTGGAAGTTGAATATCTTTCAAACCGTGAATGATCTTGACCTGATTCTTTCACCAAAGTGCTTATTTTTCCATCATGAACCTTCCCATAAATTTTTTCTTCCCACGCGTTAAAATTCATACTTGCTAAAAATAGTAGTTGAGCAAAAAAAGCAGAAAAACAATTCTAAAAGTTGGAAACTCTTATTCAACGAAAAGGGTATCCAGAAATGCAAAAATATCTACAAAAAGAAAACAACAGGAACATAAATGGAAATCATCTTTTTGGGTGATGCAAGATTGCCCTCACACCACTAGATGCTCCTGCATCAAGAGTTCATTTTGTACATATCGTAGATTTCATGGTCATTCTACTAATGAATGTAAGGATTTAAGTAACAAAATTCAACAACCTAAGGATCGCAGTGCTCTTCCATGTGTTGAGGCACCTAGTTCCTCTAACTAAAACTTCTTTTCATCATATTTTTCTCATCCTCATCCTACACTAAGTGGGGGAAAGGGGTTTAGTATCCTTGTGTTTGTATGTCATTTTTCATTGTCAATTTTGGCTTGTTGATTGCCTTTCATGTATATATAAGAGAAAGCTTGGGATGTGGATGGCATGACTTAAGTTGGCTTGTAGGAGAAATACTTATTCATGATATAGCTTATTGGAAACATATGACTGGGCATAGGAATTTTTGAATAACCTTGTATGTCTTCTTCTACTTTAAATAAATTTCTCACAACAATGGTGTTAGAAATCGCTTTAAAGTGGGGTAATACATCGACACTCATGTTTCACTGTGCAATTTTCTTTCTCCTTATGATGTGTCCTTTTCTCGATGATGCCATTTTCTTTGATTTCCTTTGAGATCATGATATTTCTTCAAATTTTCCTCTCTTGGAGACATTAGACACGATGTTCCCTAAGAATAGACCTTTCATGAACTAAGAAAAATCACTTTGAATGCACCTTACAATATTTCGCATTTACAATTTTGATTATATGGCTACCTTGCATTCCTATAGTGACATATTGTTTGTTCATGAGTTCCAAGCATACAAAGTTTTTCTTGCCTCATGAAAATCAAAGCTCATTGTTTGTTCATGAGCTGCAAGCATACGAAGCTTTTCTTATCTAACGAAGCTCAAAGATCATTTTTGAGTGGTACCTTATCAAAGTTATCAGGAGGTATAACTTTGGTATGGTTGGATGGGAAGCCAATCTAAGGCATGAGTTTCCCTTATCCACTCACGTGTGTTTGTGAGCACATATCAATCATATGTGTCTCACCTTTTTGGATTACTCACCCAACAAATAGCCTAAAGTTTTGTTTCCTCAAAGTGAGTGTGCATTTTTTGGACAAACAACCTAGATCATATCCAAGTCGGGTTGGAAAAATGGTCAAAGCTTGATCCACCCCTTTTCTCTTTCTCTTTGTCTTTGGAATTCTATGATTGTGCCTCGTTTCTATTTATACCATTTTCATGTGTGTTCTTTTGTCCCTATGTTGGTTTTCCATCGTACCTTGGTCATGGGGGCTTGTGCAACCCTCTTGATCATTATCGTCCTATCTTATTAGCATTGGTGCATTTGAACCCCTCCTGATCATGGCCATCCTATCTCCTATCTTACTAGCATTCTTGCATCTAGTCTACATTAGTGTTAGTTGGAAGCAATTTACTTATCTAACTAAAGTGGGGGCTAGATGTAATGATGGAGAAAGGCCCCCCTAACATGGGCTTGATTTAGTGTTGTAATATGTCTAACATATTCACAATAGGTCTTGGGCCCTTGTGAACTAAATGAGCTTATTGGTGCCTTGTTTAGAGTGTTATAACACACTTTCACAGTTCTTTAAGGTTTTCATTAATAATTGAGCTTTATTATGCTTTAATTGGCCTTATTTTGCATCCAAAAGTGTCATTTAATGCATCTTTTCGAGGATAATCCTAACAAAAATCAACATCCAATCATAATTCAAGTGTTTTCAGCTTGTGTGGCCTAGATTTAGTGATCTAGGACTCATTTTCCACCTTGGGCAAATGAGTCCCACCTAGATTTTTGGGTCTTGATCCTAGTTTCACACCTTTCTAAGAATTTTTAGAAATGGTCACAAAAATTATTCCTAGTGGGACTCATTCACCACCTTGGGTGAATGAGTCCTGTGTGTCCCAAAATTAAAATTAATTCAAATTTTTGTTGGGGTCTTATCCTCCTAGATCTTATGTCAGCTTGTACTATTGTAATTTCTAGAATTCTTGCATAATTGACTATACATACAAGTTTCTTTCACTTATTTTTACCCCAAGCATTCAAGTATTCATTCTTATAGCAAGTTTGACTTCATAAGATAATTCATGCATTTTCAAGAGCAATTTCAAGAGACAAGCATCAAGAATCTTCAAGCATTCTTTCACAAGAGCATTCAAGTTTCAAAGAAAGCAAAGTTGAAGTATTGGAACAACATTAAAGTGTTTTGGTAGGTCTTCAAGCTCACTTTCATTCAAGATGTAGCATTGTCAAGGGTTGATCATGGTTGTTGGCTTCTAGGTTGGGGAGATGCAACTAGCCATCAATTCAAGCCTAAGGACTTGTTTCCTAAGTGATTACATCCTCCATTATCACTCTACTTTCAGCCTCGAGAAAGTACAAGCATCATTAGGGTTCATTTGGGTGATTAGAAGTCTCTCAAAGTGAGTCATTCATCTCCATTTCTTCTATTCATGCATCATATTCTTATACATTAGAGTAGGGTTGCATTGTGTTTCAATTTTCATAGTCTTAGACACACTTAAGGCTAGCATTTCGGTATGTGCAGGATCATGATGGGCCAAAAAGTGGTGATATGTAACTGATATGATGGCCCATGTGGCTGACAACTTTTCTTTTACCCAAAATTGATGAAATGAAAAGGGTTTTTAAAGGATATTCTTAGCTTTCCATCAATATAAATTATGCTTTACTTTGAATTTAATAAATAATTATTATTCATTTTCTATTTGAATTATTACTAAAATCCTCATTGATAGGATGATTGAAAAACATCTATAGCTTTCAAATGGTATCACCTTTTTTGAATCCCAAACATGCATCACACTCTATGCTTCACATATTATAGGATTAAAAAAAAAAGGAATTTTATGAAGTTTTGACCAAGTTAAGGTGGTCAGACATACGAGTTTTTACATTTTTTAAAATTTGTAATTAAAAAAAATAAAAATTATTTACTTGGAAAAAAATTACAAAAAATTATGCATCACATTGGGACATGAGTCCTCTACTTATATCTAAAATCTTAAAAAAATTATTATCATTTTATTGTGGTTAGCTTGGTCAGAAAGACACCTACTTCTTATTTTTCCCTGAAATTTAAGTACTACTACATTGAAATTTCAAATTTTCACCAAATAGATTTAAAAAAAAACCTAGTAGTTTAGAAAATACATTCAATTTGCTACAAATTCTATTCTTACATATTTTTGAAATAATCTAGAAAACTTATTCGAATTTTTATGTCAAGTTGCCTAACTTTGATTTTTCTAAATTTTTTGCCACTTAAGGGCCTATTTTTTCCATGATGATGCTGCACATACCCATTTATGTTCACATTTGCATTCAAGTTCCATTATTTCCATCAAGTTTTAATTACCAAACTAGGGCTTTGATCGAGGAAAACCCCCCATAAGAAAATCAAGTCTATATTCTATTTTGTGGGTATTTTCTTAGATTCAGAGCTAGAAATTAGTTTGGAAGGGAAGGGCAGAGATTGGAGTACAGATCTAAACCTTAAATTCCTAAAAAGGTGGAATGGGACTGATTCACCATGAGTGGTGAATGAGTCCCACTATAGGTGTTTTTTAGAACTACTTGTAGATTTAGATAACCTTTTTCCTGAAACTGGTTCCTATGCAGAAATGTAGATCTAGGATTGATTCTCCTAGATTAGAGAATGAGTCGGGCAATAGGTCAAAAAGTTA
This sequence comes from Sequoia sempervirens, assembly GCA_007258455.2. Classification (NCBI taxonomy): domain Eukaryota; kingdom Viridiplantae; phylum Streptophyta; class Pinopsida; order Cupressales; family Cupressaceae; genus Sequoia; species Sequoia sempervirens. Next base: position 38,262 of record VDFB02064649.1, read on the forward strand.
AATTTTTGAGCATTTCAAAGCTCCACTCATCCATCTCTAGATTTCCAAGTGCATATCTTATATTTTGTAGTTTCTTGTTTAATTTCATTTGCATTTATAGGTCATTTAGTAAAGCTTTTCATTGAATTAAGGTTTTTCATTTCATCTTACATTTAAACTTGCATTGCATCTATCTTTCCAAGTCTTAACTTGGTGGAGAACCCATTTATTATCTTACAATCATCCCCTAGGATAGCCCTATTGCAATATTTCTTTCTCATTTTTTCTGAGATCTATATGGTTATCTTTGAATTAAATTGGAGAGTGGATGTGCTTTATGTCCTATAATAGCACCATACCACTTTTTCAAAATTTCAACTGCATGTGCGCAACACTGTTTTCCTCAAGGGTGTCTCTAATCTTGCTCAACATATGGTTAGCTAGATGAATAATTACATCCTCTAAAGCTTCATATTTTATTTCTAGGATGCATACACTTCTAGGCTCAACAACCTCCATTATGCAACAATGCTTACTAACAATGAAGATAATTTTATTTTTATATTTCTCTACGACTAATCCTTTCTCTAGATTGCATCTTTCTTTAAAGAATTACTAATTCTTTCTTTTCTAAGTTTTCATCATGTAATCTCATATTTGAGTATCTTAGGTCTTTCCTTAAACCATACTATGTTCATGGTTCTAGGAACCTCATTAAGAAAGTAAAATAGTAAAAAAATTATCAAGGTACCAAACTTGAAGGGGTACTGGGAGTAAGGGGTACTAGGAGCCCTTAGTATTTTGTAAGCTCTCTAGTAGTTGTGTTCTGAGAAATTCACATAATTCACAATCTGCTCCCTTCTCAAACATCTCATATTCACTGTTGATGGAAGTAGCAAAAGCATAGTTCTCTCTATTTGTAAAGTATATCTTTAACCCTATCATTATTGATACATATTTTACTATAGGGTATTTAATGTCTTTGAATGTCAGGGAACTTTTTTCATACTTTACACTTGTTAACTTCATCACCATTTCATTTTTCATTTATTTGAGCATCAAAACTGGTTTGATTGAGCATAATCCTATAACAACCCTAATATCCACCTTATTAATTATGTATGGTATATCCAACCACATAAACCTATCATGAATCCTACTCAATGTGTATCTAATCCACTCATCCAGATAGCAAGAGATACTGGAATTGTTCCAAACGTCAAGATTCTTCTCCATCAAACTCTTAAAATTAGGTTTCATTTCAAATTGGTCTCCAATTAGTTAATTAAACCACACATCATGCAACTTAGAGTGATTATACTCTTCCTATTTTTTTATGTATGCAAATATTGACATCTTCTATATGCAATGCACCATACAAAATACTTGAAAATGCACCATTTGGATTAGTCATCTTTGACTTATCAAGGTGTCATTTAAACTTTGGATGGATTTGGTCCAAAAACTCAAAAACCTATGGGGTATACATTTATCAACACAATGAAAGTACTTCTAAAAATAGGGAAAATAAATATTATAAATATATTTTAATTGTTGTTGGTTAAGGTTTTGTGCTCAAGAATTTTCAAACACTTTACTTTTCTCCTTCATTGCTCTACTCTCCTCAAATTATAATTTTTAAATAATTTAGATCAAATGTAAAATCACTTATAAACCCTTTATGAATAACCTAATCTTCATTGAATGCACTAATTTAAAGTTAGGCAAAAATATGATAAATCCAAACTACAATGCACAATTATCTTCAATTGCTATGCAAAATTTGACATCTCGATATTTTCCACCAATTTTTTTCACCAATATCTAAATCGTATTAACCTACACCTCATATCCACATGTTGAAAGAATCATTTCCATATCTTTGGTAGGGGATTAATGATTGTCTGTAAAAACTCTAGTTGAGCCAAAGCTCTTAACTTAGTTTTTGGAGGAAACATTTGTACTAGAAGCTAGCATAGACTCATTCATAACATCATTCACCTCTTTATTTTTCTATGCTCCTCTCTTTCTTCATTTATATTGGATCAACCTTAACATTCTTACTTCTATAAAAATTAGCAATGTGTCCTAACTTATTGCATTTGTAGTATGCCCAAATCTATTACATGTATAACAGTAGCAACCACGTAGACCTAGACCTCAAATTAGGTTTGTTTTAAAAAGGAACATGTCACCACCCTTATCACCAACCTCTGAAACATCTTGGGCATAAAACCATAGACTACCAAACCTAAAATTTCACCATTTGTTTATAGAGACACTTCCTCCAAGGGGCCTAAACAAGGAACCCTCACTTTTAACAATAAAAATATGGGTTTATTGAAAAAAACACCACCAACCTTCACACAACCTTTACAAAAACTTAAATAGGTTAAAATACCTCTACACATACTTATTCAATCAAGAAATAATGTTTCCCTAACCTATTTCATATTTTATCATATCAAAACCACTTAAATTCTCATGGAAAACTCAATTTTCCACTCCTAGGGCATCATTCCCAACACACTTTTTGGCCTCCCCTACACTCTCAAACATTCCACACACCTGTACCTACTATATTATACCCATTACACTAAGACACAATACCTACAAAAGGTGGAATGGGTTCATTTCAAATTTAATTCACCAAAACCCTTAAGACTAGTTTACACAGGCGGTTTTAGCAAAAACCTCCTAACTTTTACAAATTTTAATGAAATTACACCAAACTTGCTATGTCTAAAATTAAATTCACCATAATAAAATTCCAAATTTAAAACATAGCAATATGGGTTATGTACGGTCTGTACAATTCACTACAAACTCACTCTACAAAAGAAAACTACAAAAAAAAAGGAAAACAATGTTTTATTTGATTCAAATCTTTTACAATATTCACAACCAACCCATCCAATGTGTCTTCAACCTATTTAATACTTTTTACCTCCAAAAATAACTCCTAAAATTTCTTACCTTTTGAAATGACATGACCATTTGTATTCCACAAAAAATTAATTTTGCAACCTTTTTTGCTTGACATCTTTTTACAACATTTTGCAATTTTTGCAAACTAACAGAAATGACCCCCTAGAGCCACCTAACAATACTAAAACTTGACTCAATAAAATATAAAATGGTCTTTATCACCTTATTTAAAGACAAAAATGACTCCACACCTAGAGCCTACTCATTATCATCCTTGATTGACATTTTTTTTTCAATGGTGCCCCGACACAAGACTGGGAATGATCTCATTTGATTTCTTGGGTTCTTTGATCCTATCTATATTTTTCATGATTTTTTATCTCAATATCTTAATGCATTCATCTACATCACTAAGATCCCTTTTTAGATTTATTTTTTCTCAAATTCAACTTTATTCAAACCATCCATGGAAGATTTTAGTTCTCCCTCCATATCAACAATGTAATGGACTCTACGCTAAATACTACCATAGTAAATTATTTTAGAGGGGTAGGATATCTTCTAGTATCCATGTGTTCAACTTCAAGATCTACCTTACCAATCAAGCCAATTGAAGGAACCAACATCTGATACCAATTATTGAACACCCAGAATATTGAGAAGGGGTGAATCACTATTCTCTGAAAGCACTTAAACATTTAAAAATTAATTCCACACATACTATTCAATTCTTAGTAAGGAATGAAACCATTAAAAAAAAAAAAAAAACACATAACACATGAATGCCATATTTTTACATGGAAAACCCAAAAGGGAAAAACCATGATGAGGATTAGATCACAATATATTATAATAGGTCATAACATATTAAAAAATGGCTCACTACCTTTTGGACTCACTTTTCAAAGGACTCACTACCTAGAGAATAAAAGAAAATAGAGAAAAGTGGTGGCTCACTACCAATATTTGAACTGCTAATAATGCATCTACAATATGCATTAGATATAGTTCCACTAGACCTTAATATACTGAATCAACACACTTCATACTACACTACATAGACACTTTGCTATGCTTTAGATTCACATTATTTTCTTAAGAATTCACATCAATAATTTTATATAGTACAAATCACATATTTACAACACCAAAAATGATCTTACATATATATGTATTACATCTATCAAAACCTGCAACATCAATTAGGTGGACCTAATTAGATGTATCATGTAAAACTATAACTTGTCAGATCAAGATCAAACTATACATTATTTTATCCTCAATACAAAACTTGTAACACATCCAAATAGGTCTGCATAGATGTATAATATTTCCCACATAAATGATCAACACTTCTTTTAACTCTACACAAACCCAAACATATTATGTTTTCATTGTTTGTAAGACAACACCAAAATACACTAACTAATTATCCATAAGCTAATATGTAGACCTCCAAAACACACTCCACTTGGAATACACACCCTTCTAACACCTATAAACACTTCCTCAAATTTTCATAACCAAATATTCTTCCATGGTGGAATGTGGACCATTCCAAATAGGTACTCTACACTGGCAACAATGTTACTAGAAAACCCAATATTCTGTCAATCATAACTTTTGCACCAGAGGACATAAAGAAATGAAACTTTGAATTTAATGTCCTCAAACACATACTAAAATTTCCTTAAAACCATAGACAAAAATACCTCAAGGAAAACCAATTTGGACAAAAAAATGATGCTTTGTACACTAAAGATTGTATTCTCTGCTTAATTAGATATTCAACATATTTGTTTTGCACCAGAGAAAAATATTTGCATATCTATATTGGATTACCATATCCATCCTCACTCATGCTTCACCAACCAACTGTACCTCAATGTAGAAATCAAACCACAATGTTAACATCAATGACAACAATATATAAGCTCATACTCATGTTGCCAACAACCATATCAATGAAAATCTCCTCAAAATTCCAACATGTCTAAGTGTTTGGCACTCATCAAAGTGTGGGTAATATGTTTGAGGTCCCTTGACTTAGGACTTGTCAAAAATTCAAGCATTTTTTAGAACTTAAAATGTATAATGTCATTAATAAGGTATTTTCAAGATAGTATTAACATATTATATTGACTTGGAAGGTGAGGTTAAAGCTATGAAGTGGTCCAAAAATTACTGAAGGGGTGGATAGCAAAGAAAGCACCAAAAAATCATGAAATTATGTTTTCACCCTAAAGCAGCACAATTTATGATGCTACATTTAGCCCCCACTTTAGAAATCATATGACACTACATGCATAGTAGATAGCTAAAGTAAAGTAAATTATAAAACATAAAAAAATAGCCAAAAAGGATACTATAGAGGATGCAAAAATTTTCCAAGTGAGAAACTGAAGCTCCTAGTTTAGTAACTTGTAAACCATGACATTAGGAATGAGATCCTGAAAAATCAACTTTTCAGAAATCTATAATTATCCTAGACACAAATAAATGTGTCATTCCAAAAACTTCTAAGGAGAATGAAATTTGTGGGTAGATATATGCCCCACATTTTTTCTTTCTTTATGGATGTGGGAACATGGTGAAGATCTTTCCACATCAAAATATTTAGGGTTTTGAAGAAAATTCTTTTGGTAGGGTCATTTATTGAAATAACATTAAGATAAAACTAATTGGAGAAGAACAAGAGTAGAACTAGGATTCTAACACAATAGATGATGCAAAAGTACCAAATTGCAAGCCCAAGTTATGATGACATCAATGAATAGTGGTTTGTATGAAAGAGAAGGGTAAAAGATGTGTTTCATTGTTTATATTTATCATAAATGATAAAAATTTGACATTTTCACCATTCATTTTGACTTTTCAATTTGAGATCATCTTGCGGAGGTCAGAGTATCCTTGGGAGTGAATATTCCATGATGATGACTATACCATGCAATCATGTTGTAGGCCTTGAGAGATCCCATTGCACAAGAAGTGCATATATAAGAGGTTAGTAATAATTTCAATTTTTATGCATTTAGTAGCTCATTTTTTAGTGTGTAAGAATTTTTTGTCAAAATTGGGGTAACTATGACCAAATTGGGCACCCTAGTATAGTGGGGCATCTAGGTCCAACCTAGGCACTAAGGTCCTTATTAGGTGTTAGTGTCCCTATACGAAACTAGAATCCAATCTAGGAATCCCTATCTAGGGCATGTTAGAGTCACTCAAGGACTCAAGCCTCCAAGATCACCTAAAACAAAAACAACCTTCTACAAGAGGGAAAAGAAAAAACATGAATTTGAAATAATAGATGCAAGATTATGACTAATATGAAATACTCAATATTGTAGTGGTATTGGACTGATTGGGTTGAATTAGAATGTGCATATAATTTTTCACTTATAAAGGAAAGTTGTGAGATAGGATTAAACAAGATCTTTACATGTGTCTTAATCTTATATAATGAGACAACTACTTGAATATTATTAAGTGACCTAGAGAACAAGAATTAAATAAAAAACAACTAGATAATTAATATATGATAATATCTTATCTACACAAATAAGACTTCGAGAAAATACACATACAACCTTAGTGGGCTTAACATGTAAGTAGGACCTATTAGATGAATCGATAAGTAAAATTCCTCACTACACCAAAACCCCCCTTGAGTTAAACTAAGGGAGTATATTATTATGCAAATGATGTAAAGGTGGGTCCTAACTATGAGGCCATGTTAGGTAACAATGTATAAATGTAATCTATCACAAATGAAGAAAAATTAGTGGGAAAAAATCCTCCACAAAAGATATATGAAATATATAATGATTTTAATAATAAATGAGATGGAAAACACCCCATGCAAAAAAAAAGACCAGCCATAAGAGAGAAGAAGAGAGACCATGCAACTGTACCTCAATGGTGAGTCTCTTGTAATGGACATTGAATCTTTACATTTCATGTTGAAGATGGTCCAATCTGGCCATACAATGTTCCTCCCCTTAGGATGAAATAAAACTAGAATAGTATGTTGGATGTCTTCCCATTCTAAAAATTAAGATGTGGGAAGAAGGATGATATGTGATGTCTCTTAACTACACTAAATTGTCTCTATTTTGATCTTAAAATTTGACACCTCAAAACAAGAATTCTAGGCCACACTATAGAAGAGGACAATCTAAAATATCCTAGAGATGGATGTAGAACACAATCCAAAGACAAGTATATCTCATCTAAATATAGAGAATCCTCTTCCAAATTCTATCCAAATGTATCCACACTCACATCAAACTTAGAATGATCATGTAGAGAATGAACAAGAGGGCCATAGTGTCCCCTCACAACAACTATAGAAGGATCATCTTCATCTAAGAGAATATGTATGCAATCAAAGGTAACTCTTGAATCTAAAATGTGGGACTCAACAAACATACTAACAATGTCTATCAAGTATGCATCTCAAGTAGATTTAGCTAGAAGATGTAGATCCTACTACACTGAATCACAAGAGGCCAAAATTGTGATAACAAGAGAATTAGAAAATTCAATAGAAGATAGAGGAGATGAAATTTAAAGCTCAAGAATGAGATCTATTGTAAGAAGACCCATGTTTAAGTATCCAAAACTCTTCTCAAAATCATGGTCCACACTAGAAGTATAATCAATAGTTGAAGGAACAAATTCATCATCAGAAGCAGAACCTATGAAGGTGCACAACCAACATCAATTATCAAGCATCCCAGTAGCAATAATATTTCTGCTCTCCAAGTCTCCAATCATAACTAAATTAGGAGTTAATTCCATAGACTTTCCATCTCCACCAGGGTAATCTAATAGATAGGAATATTTAATTGATTGTCAAATGAAGTAAACTTAAAATATCATTGAAAGTGCCCTACCCAATAGAAATAGATCCTTCCCAATTACACTTATGTATTTATTATTTCCCTTCAAAATAGGAGATAGAGCATAAAGCTCAAAAAAAGAGAATATAGACTTCAAATATTCCATATGATGAGATACTCCTAAATCTAGAAGTTATCTCCCTAATACAAGGCTTGAAAAGGAGTACAAAGTTGTCCCTTTTCTTCCTAATGTAGTAACCAAACTATTATGACATTTCTCCTTAATATAATTTCTTGAAGAAGAATAAGTTGAATCAAATATTCTTGAAGGAAAATCAATATGATTCTTTTTGAGAACATTTTTTAATTCATCAATATCCTTCTTATAACAAGAAGGTTCATCATGCCCAAGCTTCTTGCAAAATGAACAAGTAGGATTTCCCTTCTTAGATTATTTCTCTATACTTTGGTTGATTTAATTGTGAAATGTTCTTATAATTCTTTCATTTCTTATCAAAATTTTCTAATTCTTTCACTTGACTAACTAGCAATGCCTAATATTTAGATGACTTGATGAAACCCATCAATAAAATATTTTGGTTCTAATGTATTAAAATCTCAAAAAAGTATGCAAATCATGGTGCAATATATGCAAACCCCTTATTAAAGCTATAAGCATGAAAGATAGAAGAAAAATAAGCATAATTAGGACCAAGTTTTTCAATGTATTATACACCAACTAAATATCCTTCTTATCAATTCCATATGTTTTATATTTCTCCCTTAGATAATTAAACTTAGTGATGTAGTCTTGAATGTTGTAAAAGTTCTCAGGATCAATGCTCATTAGTTATTTATCAATTTTATTTTCTTTTATTTCATCTATAATATCATAAAAAAATAATTTATCCCAAGCCTTGTGATAATTCTTACATGATTCAATTTGAAATAATAAATCTTGAAAAAATAGGTTACAAAGTCGTCCAAAAGAACTTCATGCATGTTGATTCCAAGTTGAAAAATTATATAATGTTAGCAAAGGAACCTTAGAATGATGGATAGACAAAATAAAATTGATAACAAAATAGATCAAAATAATGCACCAAGTGACCCCCAAAATCACTCAATCAAGTACCCCATAGTAATATGATGCAACACTTTATATCTAGGGTATATGCAAAAATATGTGACACAAAAAGATTCCAATTTATTTTTATGCTTGAAATGATCATTTGGCAAGTATCAAATTTATAACTCGCCACATGTGAATGATGTTATAAAAAAAGAAAACCAATTTTTCTTGTCATTTTTCTACACTTCAACCTGTGACCTATGCAGTTTTTCTCATCAATCCACACTCACTAAAATACATTACCATTTTTTCACCTCAGGGTTGTAAAATATTCATCAAGATGTTTCCAAGAAACTGAGGAGATCAAAGAGGTAAGTATCTCTTCTTTTTTACTTTCAAATTTTGATTAAATTGTATATTTTATTAGGTGTTTTATTAAAATTAGTTTTAATTTATAGGAAATGATATTACACCACCAAATATTGAAATTCCTCTATCACCTCCTCTTGAAGACCCTCCTAAACAAGAACCACAATGAGCACCTCAATAAATTCCTACACATCCCTAGGTAGGAACACATGAAAACATACTAGGGAAAATAGAAGACAATAAAAAACAACTTGGGGAATTGATTTCAATGTTGATTGATCCTTTTACAACAAATCCTCATAGGACAAGCTTTGTTGAATCCCTATAATATATTGCGTCTCATGCCGGATTAGTGAGTGCACAAATTAATTTTTGGTCCAATAAGATGGAAGAGAAAAAATATTTTTATGCAAAAAATATCCTATGAGAAATCAAAGAAATGGAAATTTAACAAATCTGACTTGTATACCCTCTTCATTAACCCACAAACCAATCAACCCTTAGTAACCAGATGCAAAAGTTTCCCTATACATTAATGCCACTATGAAGGGATAAAGAATAATGTTTGGGCTAGGTGGTGGATGGTTTTTTACCACCCTTCATACACTAATTATGAGGTGCCACAATAATTTTTGAGGAAACTCTATTGTGATTTTTTGCTCAATATGATTCCTTACTATTTTGACCTTCTATTTCCAGGTAGAGGTGTGGGCTCCTCACATGACAGAGTAGGGGCATAACAAGACCCAAACCTAACATTGATACCATTTGGTAGGCCTATGGTGGAGTATGTGACTATTCATTCCATTGGGAAGGATAGTGTCAAGGTGGAAACCTTAGTCTCCATTATCTCGCTTACTTACAAAATTGTATAGTATGTGAGGCCTCTAGTATAGGGTGATGTCAACGAGTCTTGTAGGCTTCAAGTTTTAGTACAATTTTAGCAATGTTGTGGTGTTTTCTATACTGTTGATCCTAAGAGTAGTTAGGATGGAACTACATAGGATCCATTAGATGTAGAGAGGATGGTTTTAACATAATGTTTGTTGAATGAAACATTTGGCATTAATACTCAGAAAAATTTCAACAAGTTCATTTAATTTTGTTTATTAAATTTTAGTTTGAAATTTAAGAATAACTAAATTAGTAAAATGATTACAATGAAATTTTAAGATCAGAGTATTCATGCTACTTGGAGTGTTCCCCTAGCCTCATATTTTATGATATTGTCGAGTCAAAAAGTATGTAACTAGTACAAAAATATAATTATTACATTTGAATATTTGAACCTTATATGAGTGGGTTTCTCATAACTCACTTTGGATGTCAAATAGTTTGATGGTGGACCTTTGAAATCTATACCTTGTAGTAGTCGTCATCGATAAACTTTCAACTAGGTAGCCTTTAGTCATTAATGGTGTTGTAAAACAATGTTAGGTAGTTTTTCCAATTAAACAACATTTGTTTTTTTCATTTTGAGATGTTGACAATAGATACTCCTCGTAATTTCATGCCACATCGAGCCATGGTGCTTCTATAGTAATAGAATTTTTTTCTCCTTTGGTAGAGGTATGAGACAGATTACTAAATTAGACATTATATTTTTTCTTTTTTTAGTCTATTATTGAAAATTTTAATGATACTTGTTTGTAGTTTAATTTATATATTGATTCTTGGTACAAGGTCTTGTGACTCTAGATTATGATTGTGCCCCTATTGTGGATGACCTTCTTGATTATTTATATGTGGTAAGTGCCTATTATGTAATATGTAATTATATAATTCAATTTTTGTATATATATATATATATTAATGTCTATACATTTGATTATGTTAGATTGATATCCAAAGAAGTCTAGAGAGGAGGATGAGAGAACACTCAAAAGACACTAGCACCATATGCATCTCCATCCAGTTGACAGTTAAAGGTAGATCATCATTTATTTCCTTGCGCCAATAGGAAATGACTACATTAGGGTCCTTTGTTGTATGCCTATGTGGAATTCCTGAACATAATTTTGTATCATGGATATGTGACATTTTATATTCAGATGGAATTTTTGCAAGATTATATGACTTTATTGGATATATTTTATACTTTTATCCATATATAAAGTTGTAATGTTGTAAATTGTCACCCTTAACAATTTAATGCTTGGTTTATCTCCCCCTTATGTGCTTGGATGTAATCATTCACCTAATTTCCTAGATTATACATTCCATGGTCCATTTTAACATTTATTAGAAAATTAAAAGTGAAAGATTGAAGTATGCATATAATATTTTTCCCCCAACACTTTGGATTGTAAAAACACATTGATCAAGTCTAGGGTGAACTGCGCCCTAGACTTGTTAAGTTGGCCCCAAATTTAGTTTTAATAAATTAGAAGAGTTTAATATAAATACATAGTATTTTCATCATTTTAATCCTAACAATAAAAAATAAAATTGGAAAGAAAAATATATATTTCAAAAATAAGTCCAATGGCTATGAAGAGCCAAATTTTTAGAAATATTACAATATTTCATCATTGAAGTATCATGTCAAGTTTTATGTGATTTTGTTCATGTTCATGCATGCATTTTGTCTCTAAGTATGAACATTTGTAGGTATTCAAATCAAATAAAGTAAAGCAAAAAGGAATCCTTAAACGTGATGAGCATGACTTCAGTCCATCAAGAAGATTAGATACGAGTGATGAGTTGCAACAAAGTGTTAATTCATCAATTTTTATATCATTTAACCTCAATCTCTCAAAAGATGTACTCTTTTTTCATCAATTTTTCCATTGTGGAGGTAGAAATACCAACACAAGGTTTGACTAAGGAAAGCCTTTATATGGCACAACCCTTCTCCTCTCTTTATGCATTCAGGTTACAAATCTAAAGAAGATTCAAGTAATAATGAAGACAATTCTCTCTTTCATGCATCAAGACCTTAGAAGCTGACAAGATACGAGATTTGAATTATCTTCGTAATATATAAAGATCTGACAACAAGATCTAGATGATAGAGTCTAAAGAATAGGGACTTGAGGCTTGTGAAGTCAGTTTTTAGAATCAAATACCTAGGCTAGGGTGCCCTTGTGTTCTGGACCACCTAAAATCAACTCAATTTTAAATCACATGTGCATTAGTGTCTACCTTCAACCTTTTGGGAAATTAATTTGGTCTGTTTGTTTTTAGTCTATCATAATTCATCTCAAAATGTTGTAGTTTAATAGTTTATTCAATTGCATCATTACATCAAATTTTTAATCTATCAATCCTACCATCTCCAACAAAGATAATCTGAATCCAAGATTGGTTGATTCACCTTTTGGTTTGTTATCCAATCTCACATCCTTGTCGTCTAGATTATCCCAACCCATGTTTTTGGGAAAGGTTGATTATAGTAATTTATCCAATAGGCCTAGGAACTCCTTTTCCAACATAACAAACATTGTATGGCCTTATGGATTTTTTGTTAATGTAAATCATTTTACCCATATTATCCATATTTGAATTCAAATTATTAATTCAATAAATGAATAATTACACAAATTTAATTGTTAGTAACCATAAAATTATTATAAATATCATAGGCTTCTTTAATTGGGTAGACCCATTTACTTTAAAAAGTATTGGTAGCACAAGCATGTCAGTTTTTGAAATCTTTTTCGAATATATTATGGATGACTTTGAGATCACAAGCATTTGGTTACATAATCAAACTAAGATTTATTATAATGCAAGCATAAAAGATATATTATTGGGTCTAATTCACTATATCACGTGTGTAGAGATCACATTGTCATCCTAACATACAACATCATAATTTTAGAGTTACCCTTACTTTAGGCACATCATGCTTTGCGTTACTATACATAAGGCTCCCATTGCAACATCTTTACATGTTAGTGTGATATACTCTACACCAATTTTCCATTTTCATATCCTTATAGTAGGTGGAATATTTCACTCCCCCACCCTATATCCTTATAGAGCTAGATGCCCCATAACATGTGATGAAATTTCCCTCCAACAAGTCCTAACATAGAACCCCTTCAAGAAGTAGGCAATTGATTTTATTGGCCTATTGACCCCCTAGAAAAATTTTCCAATGAAAGATTCATCATTATTGGAGTTGACTAGATGTACCTAAGTTGGAAAAAGATGAACTAACCACAAATCCCATTTCCTACACTATTGCTAATTTCCTATATCATAATATCATCACTAGGTTTGGATGTCCCTTAAGCATCACAAGTGACCAAGAGATACACTTTATCACTAATACTCTAAAGGAATTACTATAAAACCTCATTATTACACATAACCAGAGTACCACTTACCATCCAAAAGTGAATGGGGTGACTAATGTAATGAATAAGATCCTTGAAACCACTCTTACCAAAATGTAGAATAAAAATAGAATGGATTGGGATATTAAGATACCCACAGTACTTTGGGATTACCAAATATCATATAAAAGGGCCACATCATACACACCTTTTGTTCTATTCTTTAGCATGGAAGCTATCCTACCAATTAATTTCATAGTCAACATCCTCCATATGAAACTTAGCTTAAGGATCATTGAGGAAGAATCAGTGAAACATGGTCTAGAAGAGTTAAAAAAATTAGATGAAGAAAGATGGTTGTCTAAATCACACTTATTGGAAGAACGTAGATGACAAAAATATTGGAACAATAGAAACCTAATGCCTAAACAATTTTATCTTAGAGACACCATTATATTATATAACAAGTTTTAAAAGTAGGGAAAACTCAAAGTTTGTTGGTTAGGACCATACAAAATCAATGCCATTTTGGATTCTAGAGCAATAAAGTTAGAGACATTCAGTGGCACATTCCTATAGTGTTACATTGATGGTGTGAGACTAAAATAATACCATCATGATTCTAAACAAATTTGACTTGAGGACAAGTCAAGTTTTTGAAGAGGAGATGATGTTAGTTGATAAACAATATACAAACACTAGTCTAGAAACATGTAATAGCTAACCAAAAATATTACTATAGAATACGAATTTAGGAAGAGAAAATGTACTATAGGGTTACAATCCAAGGGCCACATCCCATATTGTGAATATAAGTAGGAAGTATTGAACACCCAAAATACTGAGAGGGGGGTGAATCATTATTCACTAAAAATAAAATAGTTTATCAGTTTTACACATCTAATAAATGCATCAAATTAAACTTACAGTAATGGAAAGGAACATACAAAGAATACATCACATCAAAGAACACAATAACATTGTATTTACATGGAAAACCCAAATAGGGAAAAACCATGATGAGGATTAGCTCACAATATGCTATAACCGATTATAAGATATTAAAAAATGGCTCACTGCTAGGACAAAAAAAAGGGTGGATCACTATTAGAGATTGAAGTGATAAAGCACATCTAGAATATGTTAGAGGTAGTTCTAGTTAATCCCTAAAAACTGAATTAAAACACTTCATGCTTCACAATTATCATACTCTATGCTATTACATTCAAATCAAACCCTGCCACTTTCACATCAATACATTCACTGTACTACTTCCACACTTCTACAATACCAAAATGATCTTACATTTATATTTATTATATCCAAAACAACTTACCACATTAATTAGGTCAGACCAATTAGATGAAATGTGCAATACCTCAATTTGTAATTTCAAAACTTGATCACACACACGTTGCAGAATAAACCAAAATGTGTGACACATCAAAATATGTTGGAATGACCTATAATTACCCTCATAATTCATATCCATTTATCCTTGAATTCCCTGTGACCTCAAACCCTTTAGGTCAGTACCGTTGGTGAAGCAACAATGGAATGACCCAACCATTCATTCACAACTCAAAACACTGACTTCCAAAATATTTTCCACTTGGAGCATACACACTTCTAAAAACTCTAAAAACATCCTCAAAACTAAATAGCATAACAATAATTCATGGTGGAATGTGAAAAAATCCAATTAGGTACTTTTTCTTTATAACTTTACCATATCTGAGTGATACACTATTATTTCTAACTTCAACTATAGAGGGCTTCAAGGATTGCAACTTTGGATTTAGATTCCTCAAACATGCACCAAAATTACCTTGGAAACACATTACCATATTATTCATGGTGGAGTAATTTGGACCACAAAATAGGTTCTCTAAACACTAGAAACAATATTCTAGACTTAGGCAATTTATCCAACACATTTGATTTTCCCTTGACCAACACTTTTTCAACTGTGCAATGAGTTGACATCATTGACAACACCATATTCAATCATGCTTATCAAACATCATCTATAAAACCATTTTTACATTACATTAATGTTGATATCGATGGCAACACCATAGTAAAATAATTTTCCATACATCCACCAATATTCTTAATGATAGACACACTTCCAATAGAAAGATTTGTTCACTAGTAGTAGTAGTACATAGAAAGTAATAGAAGATAACATACTATATTGACTATAATTGAAATATAAGGGATATAATGAATATAAATAACTTTTCACTTTGATCTATAAGGGATATAATGAATATAAATACAATTTTATTTTGATTTACAAGTAATATTAGATCTAAAACACCTTCTTGTATCACCTCAATAAGACTTACTATAGGTTGCAGAGTATAACTAATAGATATATTTTGGGAATCAAACTTCGATTTGTATCCACTCAGATTTCTTGGTAATAGGGTGTAAGAGAATGACATACATAAGTCCATATGTGGCTAAAGGCTACATCATAAAAAATAAACGAGGTCACTAGGTGGTGGGGGCTATTTTAGAGGGGGAGGAAAAGGATCATAGTTATACAATTTTCCATACACATCATTATAGTCTTGAGTTTGCATGAGAGGGTTCCACACATTGTTATACTTATATTTATCATGAGCCTACAAAATAGAAAGACCAACCTAAGGGAACCTTTTGGAATCAAACTAGCTAGAGGTGCCACTATTAAGTAACTTGGAGGTTCCTCTCACAAGTCGTAGAGAGGTAGAGCATCAACAATTAGCTTTTAGCTAGTATTATTGATTAAAATCCCTTTTCATAGTTAGGGGTAATATTGGGAGTGAGTATATTTGTTAGCTTGAGTAGACCTCAAGTGTATAATTTTTATCTTGAATCTAAATCTACAATAAAAATTGTGAATACATAATTGCTTTAGTATAAAGATAACATGATGATCAGAATAATAATTAGAAAAAATAGCCAAATTTATTTCTTTTCATATGTTAAATGAAATATCTACCCTGAATAAATACCCAATATAGTTTAACTTTTGAGGGATGTGAGGCCAATTCCTTTAATGAATCATGTGCCAAGAAAATGGTTTTTGTCTAAAAAGATTAAAAAAAGATGAATCTAGGTCCAAAAATTTTGAGATCTAGAAAAATACTAAAAAATGTGTTAGAGAGATGATAAATGCCTATAAAATTTGTAATAAGCATTGCAAACTCTGAAATAGGATAACCTAGATCTAATGGGAAGGCCTTGGAAAATAATACACTAAGAAATTTTGGCCAATTTGGGCTATGAAAATACCACCTAAAAGGTTTGGAATCTACATTACCAAATAGAAATATGTGCATAAATCTCATCATTGATTTAGAATGGGACCCATGGGAAAATGAGGCAATATTTGAAAATATCCTCATAATGGTTTCTAATTCCAAAATGTGGTGTTCGGACACCATTTTCATTATGTCCACCATGGTTTTTAGATATTTATATTAATTTTCTAAATAATATCAATTTGAATGGCTCCCACAACAATAAAAAAAAATTCATGATCTTGATTACAAAGTAAAAAAATGGCTTTAAATTCATTCCATGAGAAAAGACTCATAGAAGCCTTGGAAAAAATATCTTGCATAGTTCTAACTCTTTTTTAATGAAACCTCAATGAATGAACCTAGGGTAGCTTCACCAAAGGGAAATTTTCACCATGGAAAATAGGACACCACCAACTATCCTATTGATTAATGGAAAGGCCATTAAAAAATGAAAAATAATTCTAGAGAAATAAAAATTTCATGGATTCTCATTCTATTTATATAATTTTTATCTCAAAATACCCTTGCATCTACACATTATATTTTTCATGGTAACAATAGTTTGAAGCCTGACTAGGCCTTCCTAGAAGGCTATTCAGTAGCATGACCATAGAAGATAAAATTTTGCATAAGTATTTTCTAGGCTTTATTTTCTTGAAAGGTGTGAATGATGCACTTAGTGCAAAGAACCAAACATTGTTGCTAGGTTGATAAAATCCCCAAACCTCCAAATTATTGGTGACGTATGAAAATTCCAAGTCCTCCTTATGAAATCCACTATGATTCTCTAAGGAATCTCAAAGAAAATCATGAATGAGCTTGTCCAACTTCATGTGGGAAGTCTTAGAAGGAACCCAACATGAAGAATAATAAACATAACTGGTTTCAAGAACCTTAGAACATACCAAAAATTTTCTTTCTAGGGAGAGGGATTTGGTAACCCAATAAGCTACATTCTTTTTAGATATAGTGAGAATATCTTGCCATAAGTGTAATGAACCCCAAAGGACAATTAAACAATAATTACTGCACAATTTTTTTATTTTTTTTTTTGAAAGTAAACATAACATACATGTAATACACATTAAGTCATGACATGAATTTCATTTAAGTAGATTCATTAACACATACATCCCTTGGGGTACATGAGGAGTCATTACGAGACTTAGATCCACACAACGACAATAATAAAACCAAGGATATAACATTAACAAATATAACACATACATGATAAAGCATTGATAAGAAACCATCTATGTACATAAATACAACATATGCATGAATAACTTAACACATTGAATAACAACTGCCATGGCCAAAATCCACACCGAGTTTAACATTACATTACAGTACAATGTTCTAGAGGTACAATGATACAAAAGTGTTTCCAAACATAAATGGAAACCATACACAAGATAACATGATACAAATAAATAGATGAATACAAAGTATCATAACTGGCTCCAAGACAAATACAACTCGAGTCACCGCAACAACATCAATGCACCTTCGATCCTCGATGGGGACCCAATGGGGTGCTTAGCACGTTCCACCTGACCATGTGGGTCCGAAGACCCACCCCCATGCTAAGGGCTGACAAGAAAGAGACCTCATCCAAGAACATCCAAATAGGGAACCACAAGACTCAACGTCATACAAAAGTATCATAGAACTCAAGGATTACAATGACATAATCAACAACACCCAAGAGACAACATAATAGCTTAAAGTCATAAATCCCATCACATAAATCAAGCAATGACCAGTAAACAACTAATCAAAGGATGATCATGAAACACTTCCAAATCAAACTGAATTAATAAACATAATACAATTTCAAATTGCAATCAAACAATACAATAACATCATATCACAGTATCAAAAGAGTACAAGGTCATAAGTCAAATATCAATGAGATCATACAAGATCACAAAGTACACCAAAGATGTATTAAGGCAAATCATAAATCAATATAAGTCCATATAAATCAACAAACTAACCAACTCCCATAACATACTTCCAGAGGAACACAATAAAGTAAAACACTGGGCAACTAGGGGAGAGTGTCATCGCATAGTCCTACATGGGCTATCCTGTGCTCTTCCTCCCAATGGAGGCGCCGGTCCCATCTATGGCTATCCTGTGCCCTTCCTCCCAAGGAGGCGCCGGTCCATAGGGTGACTCATGCGGAGCCATAAACCTCTCGTGAGGACGCAGGTCACGACTTTGCCAACCACACCTTCTCAGCCTTCCATTAGTCTGGAAGCACTAATGAAGACGAGGCATCCATTTTAAATCTTATAATGATATTACTACCCAACCCTCCTAAGTTAATTATTAGGTTTTCACTTGATTACTAACTCACTCGTGGGTTATCCTGTGCCCTTCCCCTTAAGCGGGGCACCGGCCCCCATGAGGAGCCACTCTCCCTAGAGACCCAACAACATAAAACCAAGGGTTGTACCTTCATAATTTGAACAAAGAATCACAACATAAAAGCATGCGAGGCATTACCCATCTCGCTAACAAGTACAAAATCAGAGTCTCAACAATTCTCGTACAACCCTTTCAAAATCCTGATACCAAAACACTTGCCACTTCAAGGGCACATAAAAGAGAGAACATCAACTGACAATCATCTAAAGCCTCTGGAAGCCAAAAAGAATGAAAACCCACAAACAAGGGTAAAATGAGGAAAAACATGTTTTTCCCCAATAATTCCAACACAAGGATAAAATTTCCCTCAAATATGAGATTAACTCAGAAAAGCCACAAAAAGGAAGATTCATCAAGACCCATCCACAAATCAATCAACCCTAACAAAAATACAATCCACATATCAACAATGGTGTCACCTCAAAAGGGAATCATAGAATAAAATCAACCTTTAATTCAACAAAAATCACTCAACATCCAAAGCCACCAACTAGGTGTTCCACGGGAGACCTCAATTTTCTCCTCACAAGAACCCCTTAGAATGGTACGTAAATCACCTTCAGAAATTCAACAACATGACAACGACAACAATAATCCATTTATATTCCCCAAATAAAAACCAACCTACTCAGCAACAAAACAATTACAATCTCAAGGTTCTAAATAACTATCCAAGATTAGACACTCAAATTGTCATAAAGTAATCCACTAGCTAACAATCCAAATGAAATAATTAAGAATGAAAACTCAATTCAAGGGATAATTTATTTCGTTGATTCAAGTTTATAAAAATACCATAATGAAGTCAAAATAGAGTTTACTATAATACTTATCCATGGCCAAGGATACACAATTCCATAAAAGTTCAATACAAACACCCATGACACAATACTCAACAATTACTTAATTAGAATATACAAATAAGAAAATAATTGTTCCTACTAAATTTCTATAAGATGTGAGGAGTTAGATATTAAGATAATATTTATTTAATTCTTAAACTAAAAGAAATATAAAAGAATTAAAAGATATCACGAAATTAGTACTATAAAATTAAATCACCAAATAAGAGAACATATAAGAAAAGGTCAATATATACTCCATATTTTAAAGTTTTCATTTAAATAAATCTCAAGTTAAAATCTTTAACCTACCTTTCCATTCTAAATTAGATACAATGATTAATAATATTCTAAAAGAACATATATTTCCTCTTAAAGTAACAAACATGAGGATTCTATACTTCACCATCCTTAATACATGATGACTAACTACATGGCAAGATTTCATACAAACAATTAATAACTTTATTTATTCAAAACAAGATCCTTAAATTATATATCACCTCAACCAATATCTGACCTATTTGTATTTAATTTATCAAGCAAATAATCTAAATATCTTAACAATTAAAAGGAAACACTAAATCTGATGACTAATTTATAAATAAGCATCTTTAGATATATACATTTGAAAACATTTCCACACGATAAAGATTGATAATGAAATAAGAGAAATTATTAAAACTTTTAAACTTCCTAATATGCTCAAGCTTGCGGCTGAGACAGGATGGCAGAGAAATCAGAGGAATACACCCTACCAAGATCAAGGCCCCCACTGAGACAGATTAAAAATGAAACCAGTGAGATTATTTAATTTACTCCACCTTTGCAAGTCTAAATGTTGCAGCTATGATGGTTTGCCAAAGGTTTCAGGGAGTTTATTTAATTATGTACAAGGCCTCAACTCTAAATGGCGTAATAGTGGCAAGTTCCCAAGTATATTAGAAAGTGAATATTGGAATTTGGACATATCACCATCTACTTGCATTATTATCAAATCTCAAATGTTATTGCAAGACTGAAGGAAAAGAGAAAGGTGAGGTGCAAATACGTTACTTGAGAGTAGGGAAAATAATGCACAACTTTTTCTGTTTTGAACTAGATGCATTTCTGATTAGAGGCGAGTTTCCAGAGATGCGCTCAAGATTGAAGTTTGGAACACGAGGCAGTGGTAATGCATACAGTGTTAATCTAAAAATATGCCTCTTAAGAGATGTGATCTCAAGGAAAGCAATGATTGCGGGGGACGCTCAAAAAGAATTGTTCAAGGCTTTAGAAAATTTCAAGCAAATGAAACAACAGGCGTAAAGGCAATACTGCAACCTTAACCAACATCCTCAGTGCCTGCGCCAAGATGGGAGATTCAGAACGACCACAGACATCCATCGCAGCATAAGAACAGAGGAATTTGTCAAATGTTGTGGTTGAAAATGCACTAGTAGGCATATATGCAAAGTGCGAAAGGACAAGTAGGGCTCACGAATTGATTGACAAAATGCCATAGGAAATGAGATCGCTGGAATTCAATGATTGTAGGATATGCAAATCATAGATTTGTTAAAAAAAAACCTTTGAACCTATGAGTAAATGCAACTGGCGAGTGTGAAACAAGACTCCACAACCTTTGCGAGCATCCTCCTTACCTATGCGGAGATGAGAGCTTTGGAAATGGTATGGACATTCGACAAGCATATAAAAACAAGAGGGAAATTTACATGTATAAAGCCAAATTCCAAAACCTTTGCCAGCGTCTGGCGCCTGTGCCAAAAAAGAAGCTTTGGAGAGGGTTACAGACATAGGTCAAAGCAAGAAGGATAAAGGAACAAGTACAGAGGCCTTGGGATGACAGGTTTGGAGTTATATCAGAGGCACGAAAGATGGGCATTGTGATATGCTATACTATTTTTGTTTCTAAATTTATTATAACCGATTGAGGCACCTTTAAAAGGAAAATTTCCATATTCTTTATCAGCATCATGTTGTCTAGAATTCAAAGCAATGCTATCATGATAAGCCCAAAGAAATTAGTGGTATGGATGTCTATTACGCATAAAGGATGGAGGGTTTGTAAAATCTTAAAGTTATAGCCCCTCTAATGTTTGTGCATTCAGAATATAGAACTTAGCAGACTATGAAACCTAGGAATGCGAGATGATATAGTCCAAATATCAACTTATAAGCAAGTCACTTGAAATTATTCACATATTTGTATGCATTTCAAAAATGAATCATAGGCGCAGTACTAACCTGACTGTCTTCTTTTCTTTCCTTTTTGCAGATACAACAGGGCATTCAGAAACTTTAACATTTTAATAAGCCTTCGTCCATCCCATACTCACAACAATCTATAGTTTTGTTGAACATGTAAAACTCCGTCCACCAGATTCCAAGCTTCCTTCCCCCTATCCTCCAAAATAATTCTTGTTTATAATTTGTTTCATGGTGTCTTTTTCCACTCCCATCGGGGAACCGTTCGACTTCCATCACTTATTATAATTTCTTTGATGGTGTCTTTTACACTCCCATCAGCAGACCGTTGCACTTCCATTAGTTACGATTGTAAGCCAGCCACTAACCCTATTCATTATTTTATAATTGACTCTTTAATATATGATCCAAATAGATCAACTATTAAATATTTAATAAATATTTAATAATTTAATCTTTCTTTTAGTTACAATAAAATATATTTATTTTAATAAATATTTTCACCTTAATTTATTTAAACTTAAGTACAATTTTAATATTTAATCCTCTCTAATATTTTCTCACTTTTAAATTTATTAATTGAATTTAATCATTAAATGATAATTATCTTTCCTCATCTAATCCGATTACTTTAAATAACTAACTCCCAAAGATAATTCAATTAATGTTTATTATTGAATCTAATTCTTTATTTAATTCCAAATAAAACAAGTAACCTTATAATTAAATTAACTTTATTAATCAAATCCAAGCATATTATTAGTGTTATCTCATAACCTTAAAATTAAATTAAATAATAAAATCACCACATGACATTTTACTTGACATCAATGGCCAAAGCGAGGGCACTACAATAAGGATTCTTGAGATACTCCAAATGAAAATTGAATATGTAGATACATGAAAACTTCTTGGTGACAAATCCTTTTCTCACTATGATAACTAATCCAAGAAGACTTGGTAAGCAAGGATTGCATATGAAATTGTGCCTTATACCATTGAATCATATATCCTAATGTTTTACAAGAAATATCCAAGAATTTTAAGGTCCTAATTTATATTTTTCCATCTTCTAGGAGATTGAGAAAAGAATCATCCATAAACTAGCCATTAAGAAGTTGAGTAAAGGAAATGGGAAGAGATATACATTTAACCTCCACTTGACACACTATGTTTATTGGAAGGTAACCAAATTCTTCAATAAGACAGAGATGGGTGTTAATATTGATTTACAGAACCAAAATGACCAAACACATTGGATTGTTCACTATAAATAGTAATGCAAGAAGAGGCATTTGTAAATAGCATGTTAATTGATTGAATGAAGTGAGGCCCACATCCTAGAGTCTATAATATATTCATGATAACGGGCTACTTAGTATAGTTCTAGGCCTCATAAAAATAAATTTTGAGGAATGAATCATTCTTTTGAGAGCACCTAGCCCATTCCACACCTTCCCAAATTGTAATTATACTAGCAATCACATGCACAAGCATGCAACGATCAACCGATAGGGGTCCATTGTAAATGGCTATTCAATGGGAAGCAAGGAAGAAAATTTTTATTGTAATGTGATGTGAAGTATAAATATTGAGAAAAATTTGCAATTGTTTGAATGAATCAAAAAAGGGAAAGCATGCTAATAAGCCAATATGGATTAATGCGAGGCTAGTTTATAGTAGGAGGTGAATATTTTAACTTTGGATTTTACTGAGGATAATATTTGTCAAGTACATTGTAATGAACAGAGATGTTAAAAAATAAATTTATATATTTTTATGGATAATTAAATGGATAGATCAATTAAAGCAAAGCTATGTGTGCATTAAAAGATATGAATTTGAATTACATAACTTGAAGATGTTATAAAGCACTTAAATTTGGTGAAGAAATTATTTTATATCTCTACATTTAATTGGAGAATTGTACAACATTTTAAACCCCATGTTATAGTCCACTTCTTTATTGTTATCTGACAGACAATGAATGGGAGATTAAGAACCATTTGCATAAAATAGAAAATTGATCTTTGCATTTCCACATCAATTATTTTTAGTTGAAAATTGATTATGGAAATGTAAAATAAAATTGTAGGTCTTCATTATTTGCAATGTATCCATTAATTGCAACCTCAAGCAATTAATCATCAATCATTTTAATTACAATAATTCTTTTAAAATGGGTTTTAACTAATAATATTAGGAGAATGATTTTTTTAATAAGATTTTTCTTAATAAATTACATTTGGAAAACTAAATACAATTTAAATTTTCAAATAATTAATTTTGTTAATAATAATAATTTCTCTCCAAAATTTAAGGTATGATATAATTTTATATGTATTTTAGTTTAATAGTTGTTAGGCCTAGATGCACATCTATATTTTAATTTTTTTGTTTAGGTTAGTCAATTAATCAATTAATTATTATTTAATTATCTTAAGATAAGGCAATGCGTAGGAGATTAACAACCATTTGCATAAAACAGGAAATTGATCTTTGATATTTTTGTCTAGGTTAACCAATGAATTGCTTGATTATTATTTAATTATCTTAAGATAACACAATGCATGGGAGATTAAGAACCATTTGCATAGAACAAGAAATTGATCTTTTCATTTCCACATCAATATTTTTAGTTGGAAATTGATTATGAAAATGTGAAATAAAACCATAGGTCATATTCATTATTTGCAATGTATCCATTAATTGAAATCTCAAGCAATTAAACATTAATAGCTTTTTTCTTATTAATATAGAATATTTAATAATTTTAATAACAATATTTTTTTTTAAAATGATTTTAATTAATAATCTTAGGAGTGATATTTTAATAAAAAAATTCTTAATAAATTACATTTGGAAAATTAAATACAATTTAAATTTTTAAATAATTAGTTTTGTAATGAATAATGATTTCTCTCCAAAATTTAAGGAATGATATAATTTTATATGTATTTTAGTTTGATAGTTGTTACGCCTAGATGGATATCTATATTTGATTTTTTTGTCTAGGTTAATCAATCAATTGATTGATTATTATTTAATTATGGGTATGTGTAGGATCATGATGGGCCAAAAAGTGGCGATATGATGGGTATGTGTAGGGTATGCGGCTGATGAGGTTTTTACCCAAAATTGATGAAATGGAAAGGGTTTTTAAAGGAGATTCTCAGAATTCCACCAATATAAATTATGCTTTACTTTGAGTTTAATAAATTATTATTATTCATTTTCTATTTGAATTATGAGTAAAGTCTTGATTGATAAGCTGATTGAAAAAAATCTATAGCTTTCAAAAGGTATCACATTTTTTGAATCTGAAACATGTGTCACATTTTATGCTTCGCATACTATAGGATTAAAAAAAATGAATTTCATGAAGTTTTGACCAAGTTAAGGGGGTCAGACATATAAGTTTTTAATATTTTTTAAAATTTGTAATAAAAAAATCATAATTAATTATTTACTTGGAAAAAAATTACAAAAAAATATGCATCACATTGGGACATGAGTCCTTTACTTATATCTAAAATCATATAAAAATTTATTATCATTCTACTATGGGTAGGGTTGTTAGATAGACAACTACTTCTTATTTTTCCCTGAAATTTAAGTACTACTGCATTGAAATTTCAAATTTTCACCAAATAGATTTAAAAAAAAAAAAACCTAGTAGTTTAGAAACTACATTGAATTGGCTACAGATTCTATTCTTACATATTTTTTAAATAATATAGATAAATTATTCAAATTTTTACGTCAAGTTGCCTAACTCTGATTTTTTTGAATTTTATTGCCACTTAAGGGCCTATTTTTCCCATGATGATCCTACACATGCCCTTATCTTAAGATAGATATGAATACTAATACATGGAAAACTTCAAGTTGTGGATTAAATAATATTTTTTACAAGTATGAAACATTAAAGAATTCTCATTTTTGAAAGATTTGTTATTAGTGATCCCTTTAATTACTATTATTGAATAAAAAATTTAATTAATAATATTGAATAAAAAAATATTCTTTAAAAAAGTTATTCCATAAGATTAGGTATGGAATATTTGTTGCAATGCTTATGTGGTACTAGATAATTTATTACTTTCATGTTATTTATTGTGATTATTTCTTATTTGAATATTAGTTATGATGGTCATCACTAATGATTTTTTCAAAAAAGAAAGATTTTTAATATATGAATACTTCTTATAAGTAGTATTTAGTCCATAATTTTGGAGATAAAAAGCATTATTATCCATGCAGTTTATGGGTTAGTAGTAGTATAATAAAATGGTCACAAGTAGAAAGGATTCAAAATTAGTCCATTACAAGGAAATTGAAATTAAAAAATATCAAATTTTCATTGATTGATTTTAGTAAAAATATGTTCTATAATTGGTGTATGAACAAAATTAGGACTTAGTTAAACCAGATAGAATAAGAAAAAATAGAAGTTAGAGAGGAAAGATGTGCATAGTCCAATAGAAGACTAACTTACACCACTTTTGATCGAAAATATATAAACAAACCTCACGAGAAGAAGAATGTGATGACACGACACACATTTTGCATATTTAGAATAATTGAATTAAAAGGTATGCCTTGTTTTATGGGGAAAAAATGATTTATTTGACTTCAAAAAAGATATTCTACCCAACCCATTGGAATAAAAAAGGAAGCATTAAAAGTAACTAAGTATATCTCCAAAACCAATAAAGAAAATGTGAAACTAAAAATAATTAATGGTATTTACAATTGGTTCACCGAATCTATTTATTGATATGCTAACATTATATAGTTGGGAGTGATGAACATATTTTTTGGAGCACCCATGCTGAAGTAGATGTATATGCAACATGCAATCAAAATAATCACCATGTGGTAAATCTGACGCATGCACACCAAAGCACTCTTGGTCTACAGAGTATGCAGTTAGAAGTGTTAGAAAATCCATGGAAAATAGCATAACTTATAATTTCTTGGCAAATTCCATGAATTTTAAAGTCATGAAAAATGCCACAAGTTTTCTAACATTTCCCTACATGCCCAGTAGCCCAAAATAGGTACTTTTGTTTCTTCATCCTCAAAATTTTAAATGAAATATCTACTTCGTAAATATCTATCCAATGAACAATATATCTGATGACTACAATTATGCAGATTTCCACCTGCAAAAGTAACATGCTCATCAGTAAACAAATAGTTTCATGTTTATGAATTACATAGCATGTCATTCACTACACTCATTTGTCTATCTAGAAAGCTAGATTTCTAGGAGAATTACATTCCATTGCAAAGAAAGTGAGAGAAATAATTAATAATATTTATAATTGGTTCACAATATCTATTTATTGATAATAGGAAAGTTTTGTACTTACATGTACTATTGGTGGTGTTCAACAAGAGGGAGTAGCATTGGATCAAATTTTTGGACCATGAAAGAATTTGAAATAGACAATTTACAATACACCAATTTCCTTGAATGTATATTGTATTTGTGCAACATTATAAAGGAAAAAATATAGATATAGAATAAAAAAGGTTAGTATTATTTGTTGTAAATAGAAAGATATAAAATAGAACATTTTGAATACATGAGACACTAGTAAACAATTGTGTATAAGTAATCTATTGAAGAAGTTGAAAAGAGAGCTGTTGAAATAATGACAAATATAATGGATAGAATAGAGTATATTTTTGGTGGACAAGTGGACATGAGAATTTATGTGTCCATATATATAAGCAGTGACAAATATATGACGATAGAAGCCAAAAGCACTAAACCCATACTCATTCTCCTCCCTACCATATTGGCATCATGAAGCCTCGTGGGCTCTATCGAAACCCACAAGCAAGAAAGGAAGGTAAGCTCCATGGAAAATCTCAAGGACTCTTATCATATATCACATAGGTATGTGTAGGATCATGATGGGCTAAAAAATGTTGATATGATGGGTATGTATAGGGTAGGTGGCTAACGACTTTTTTTTTACCCAAAATTCATGAAACAAAAAGGGTTTTTAAAGGAGATTCTAAAAATTCCACCAATATAAATTATGCTTCACTTTGAATTTAATAAATAAGTATTATTCATTTTCTATTTGAATTACAACTAAATTCTAATTGATAAGTTGATTGGAAAACATCTATAGCTTTCAAACAATATCACATTTTTTTAATCTGAAACATGCATCAAATTTTATGCTTCACATACTAGATAGGATTAAAAAAAAAAGAATTTCATGAAGTTTTGACCAAGTTAAGGTGGTCAGACATACGAGTTTTTAATATTTTTTAAAAGTTGTAATAAAAAATTCATAATTAATTATTTACTTGGAAAACAATTACAAAAACATATGAATCACATTAGGACATGAGTCCTGTACTTATATCTAAAATGTTATAAAAAAATATTCTCATTTTATTGTGGTTAGGGTGGTTAGATAGACACCTACTTCTTATTTTTTCATTGAAATTTAAGTACTACTACATTGAAATTTCAAATTTTCACCAAATAGATCTTTTTATTTAAAATAAGCCTAGTAGTTTAGAAACTGCATTCAATTTGCTACAAATTCTATTCTTACATATTTTTGAAATAATATAGATAACTTATTCAAATTCTTACATCAAGTTGCCTTACTTTGATTTTTCTAAATTTTGCACCACTTAAGGGCCTGTTTTTTCCATGATAGTCTTGCACATACCCACACAATAACAAAAATAGAGAAATTTTAAAACAACTATTAGAAAAACACTTAAGAATCATAGGTAAGTGACAGATGGTCGGAAGCCCACATTAAATAGACTGATACATGACCAACAATGTACCTAATAGTTGACTTGTTAATTCAAGGTTCGAGCTACATTATGTAGTACTAAATATTATAGACAAATAGAGAAATTTTAAAAGAGTTGTGAAGAAAACACTTAATAAATTCAAAGTATAGAAAATAAAAGAGTAAAACTATGATAAGGAGCATATTGTTATGGAAAACGAGGAGAAATGAATAGTGTGATACATATTGAAACAAGAAAGTTGTGTAACAGTTTGCTTGCCAATTGAAGATTTGAGTTACATTATTTGATAGTAAATATTATAGGAAAAAAAGGGGATTGTAAAATAGCTATTAGAAAAATAGTTAAGAAATCAATATGGACAATTTGAAAGTAAAAATAATTAATAATATTTACAATTGCTTCACTAGATTTATTTATTGAAAACAAAAAAATTCTATACTTACAGGTACTGTTACTGGTGTTTAACAAGGGTGAGCAACATTGGATCAAGTTGTTGGAGCATGAAAGAATTTGAAATAGAGAATTTACAACACACTAATTTTGTTGAATTTTTATTGTATATGCGCAACATTATAAAGTAAATAATATAGATACAAAGTAAAAGAGGTTAGCATTATCTATTGTTAAAAGAAAGAGATAAAATGGAACATTTTGAATACATGACATCTTGGCACAGAGTTGTGTAAGAAATCTATTAGGGAAGTTGAAAAGACAATCAAAGAAATAATGAAAAATGTAATGGAGAGAATAGAGTTTGTTTTTAGTAGAGAAGTATGTGTCAAAAAATTGTGTCCATGTATATAAGCAACAAAAAATAGATGACAATGGAAGGTGGAAGCAATAAACTCATTCTTGCTCTCCTTCCTACCATATTGGCATTTTGAAGCCTTGCAGGCTCTAGCCAAACCCCTGAGTAGAAAAGAAAGGTAAGGCCCATTGAAGATCCAATGGATTTTTATCATATACTAGACAATAACAAAGTTGACATAAAACGAGCATTTGCAAACATGATCTCTACTATTGTAGTCTTTTTTTTTATATGACAACTTGATGACAAATAATGGAGCTCAAATTTAGAATATATGTATGTATATATGTATACATATATGTATATATATATGTGTGTGTGTGTGTGTGTCTGTGTGTGTATAAGGGAAAGTATACTTTGAAATGTGTGAGAAAATATATTGATTAGGTTGCATTGTCGAAAAGTCATTGTGGTGTTGGTTTGATACCAGATTATTGTAAAAATTATGCCTTGGCCTCTAATTCAAGTTCCCCATAAAAAATTGTTCTTCATGATACTCTTTTTCCTAGTTCCCCATAGTAGTCTCTTCATTATCGTAGATTGCTTAAGAATCACAAGTAAATGACAGATGATCGAAAACCCACAGTAAAAATATTCATACAAGAGAAGCAGTGTATGTAAGAGTTGAGTTGTCAATTGAACTACATTATGTAAAAGTTAAAAAACCAACTTCATAGTCCCCAAGAATCACCTGCATGTAATCACTTATCACATGCAACAGATATTGAGAAGAAAAAAGAAGAGATGTTCTGCAATCCCTCAGAGAAAATATGTGCAAGAAAAAACCAAAATTAATGATTATTGAATGTAATTTTTTTACAAATAATACAAAAGAACTCAAAAAGGAAATCATGCAAAAAAGCAAGACATGCACAACCCTAATCTTATCTTGAGAAAAAAGACAACTCAACTAGATAAGGATTACAATTAACCTAGGAATTAAAATATGACCTAAGTAAACTTATGCAACGTGTAATTAAATAATTAATTACACCAACACCCCCCCATAAGTGCAACTTAGGGAGAAGCAACTTACTATGCAAGAGATGATTCTCAACAACAAGGCTTGATTAGGTACCCATTTA
Source organism: Sequoia sempervirens (assembly GCA_007258455.2). NCBI lineage: Eukaryota > Viridiplantae > Streptophyta > Pinopsida > Cupressales > Cupressaceae > Sequoia > Sequoia sempervirens. The sequence continues at coordinate 69,210 of VDFB02064649.1, forward strand.
CAAATGTAATGCAAACTAAATCAAAAGGGGTAAAAGAGAAAACCACATGGGAACAAAAATCCTCGTCAAAATAGAATGGAAACTAAGTGATGAAAGATGGAGAAATCCATAAGACCCCCCAAGGACACCATCCATCACAAAGATACATAAATGAACCCCCCTAGAAGAGAGGAAAGAAGAGACCACATATCCCCCCCAGAATGAAGTAGCTCCAAAAATATTGAAGAAACCACATCTATTGAAGGAAGTGAGAGGGAGGAGGCCTGATGAATGCAATCTTTGAAGGTGAAGTAGGTGTATCCCAAGATGTCTCCACAGAAACATGTGTGACCTCAACAAATGAAGAAGTCAAAGTAGGTGAAGATTGAATAGGAACCTCCAAAGATGAATGATCAATTAGGTCCTCCTGCACTAAATTGAAAGAAACCACATCTATAGTCATAGAAGTATCAACAACTGCAACATGAGGTGAGACAGAAGAATCAAGAGTTGGGTCTGAAGTGAGAACACCAATGCTTAAGAATCCAAATGTCTCTTGTGAATGATGATTCACACTAGAAATATGAGGAACATTTGTAGGAACAAAAGCAACATTAATAGCAACATTGGTAAAGGAATACAACCGAGATGAGTGATCCACTATCCCAGTAGCAATAACTACTCTACTCTCCAAGTCTCTGATGATAACCGAATCAAGTGTGAACTCCATATATCTCCCAGTGCCTCCATGTGTGATCTGATAGATGGAAAGAAGGTTGTTTTTCAAGTGAGGGACACACAAGACATCCTAAAAGGAGTTGTCCCCAAAACTAATAGACCCCTTCCATGTAAACGAACACCTGAAGAAGCACAAAGAGCATGTCCTTTCATATATGATGAAGTATGTAAACCAGTTGCGCCCTTGTCATGCTGCTCTGAAGAAGAAGAATGGGAAGAAGGAGATGATGTAGACAACCTAGAAGGAAAATCAATCTGATGTTTTTGAAGAAGATGCTTCAGCTCATCAATGTCCTTGTAGCAACAATGTTCTGCATGTGCTTCCCTCTTGCAATATGCACATGGACCCTTCTCCTTCCTAGATGATTTCCCCTTAGAAGAGGAGGATAAATTTGAGGACTCCTATTTCTCATGAGATTTGGAATTATTTTCCTTCTAGGGTATGTGCAGGATCATGATGGGCCAAAAAGTGGCAATATGATGGGTATATATAGGGTATGTGGCTGACGACTTTTTTTTTAACCCAAAATTGATGAAACAAAAATGGTTTTTTAAAAGGAGATTCTTAGCTTTCCACCAATATAAAATTTTCTTTATTTATAATTTAATAATTATTTATTATTTATTTTTCTATTTCAATTCGACTCAAGTCATGATTGATAGGTTGATTGAAAAAAATCTATAGCTTTCAAATGGTATCACATTTTTGAATCGAAACATCACTCGTCACATTCCTTTGCTTTGCATACTATAGGATTAAGAAAGAAAATTTGGGAATTTCATAAGTTTTGACCAGGTTAAGGTGGTCCGAGACATACAAGTTTTTATATTTTTTTAAAAGTTGTAATAAAAATTCTAAGTAATTATTTACTTGGAAAAAACTACAAAAATATGCATCACATCGAGACCTGAGGTCCTCTACCTATATCTAAAATCTTATAAAAAATATTATCATTTTATTGTGGCTAGGGTGGTCAGACAGACACCTACTCATTTTTTTCCCTAGAATTTAAGAACTACTACATTGAAATTTCAAATTTTCAACAAATAGATTTTTTTTTTTTTAAAATAAACCTAGTAGTTTAGAAACTACATTCAATTTGCTACAGCTTCTATTGTTACAGATTTTTGAAATAATATAGATAACTTATTCAAATTTTTACATCAAGTTTCCTAACTCTGATTTTTCTGAATTTTTTGCCACTTAAGGGCCTATTTTTTCCATGATCCTGTACATGCCCTCTATTTATTTCCTTTACCTGTAGAAGCCTTCTGATCTTTGGGATCCTGAGATGCAATGAGTGCCTGAGATGATGAAGAAGGTTTCACTATTCCCATGCTAGTTAACTTAGCTTGCTCTTGAGTGAGAGATGAAGCAAAGTCATCAAGAGATGGCATAGTGAATCTCATACCAAGTGCATCCCTAGTGGCATAAAAGGTAGATACAAAAACTAAATAATCTAGTCCAAGATTAGAAAGAATGAACAATATCAACTAAGAGTCTTCTTTCTGAACACCACACTATGAGAACTACAATCTAAGAGACTTGCTTTTGGTGAAAAATTCTTGGATGCTGTCAAAATCCCTAGGATTTAAGCCAATAAGCTCATTCTCTAACTAAAACCCTCTCATAGTATCCTGCTTCCCAAACAAAGACTCTAAAGTAGTCTAGATCTCATTGGGTGTAGTGCAAGCCTCAATATGAAAAAGAAGGTCAGATGAAAGAGACGGACATAATGTACCATAAGCTTCATCACACCTATTAAACCATTTTCTCTTTTTAGTAGCACATGTAGGTTCAATTTTTGTACCCATGGTTACCCTATACAACCCTTTGTGTTTCAAATGAATCTCCATTTGTTTTTTTTAACCAAAATAGTTGAATGGAGTAAGGGGTGCAATATTATGTGTATCCATGAAATAAAATAGCAATATATACTCTCAAATAAAAAATCAATGTTCACTGATCTCAAAAAAATAGCATGTTTGCACACTTCCAAAGAAAACAACTGAAAAGGTAAAGGATGAGATCAAAAACAAATATCAGATACCTTGTAAAAAATCTAAAAAATAGGTCTGAGATCTGTGTAGAGCACTAAACCATCTTTCCAACACCTAGTTTTTTCGCAAAACGAAGTCAGGGTGCAAAAGTTACGCCTCTCAGAGTGAAAACAAAAACTTTCGACTTTGATAGGAATAAAAGGCATCAAAATTGAAAAGTCAAAAAATAAAACCTCCACCACTAGAAAGAGCGTCGAACTAGCTTTTCGACGATATCTCATTTTTGAAAAAAGGCCTTGGTTTGCCCAAGTTATGAAGAAATGAAAAAAAGGCTTGTAAAAGGCACTTTTAATGCTAATAGGGAGCAAAATTTCGGCCCTCAGGGGTTGACCCCCGGTCTGCCATGCGATCGCACGGTGGAGGGATGAGTAAAAAAAAATTGGTGGGGGCTAGAAGGCTAAGCACCCAGTCCATAATGAGGCCACCAACTGGGGAAATAAAGCCTACGGGGGTTGGAAGGCTGGCACCCGGTCACTAAGGTGACCATGCTAACCCTTGGGCGCTGAGTCCTAAGGCCAGCAGAGTGGTGAACACCGAGGCTCTGGTTGTGTGATATGACCAGGGCGAGGCTTTAAAACCCATTGAATGGTTAAACTACCAATGGTAGTGGATGAGTAGAGCGTGTGAACGGAGATGGCCCGCAGGTGGAGTTGTGGTGGCCGCCTGATGGGGTAGTGGTGGTGGGATCTAGAATGAACTAGCTGCGCAAAAAAAATTGTTTTTTTTTTAATTTTTCAATAGTTTTTTTTAATCTTTTTTTAATTTTCTTTCCTTAGAATGTGTGCCCTTGGGCCGTACGACCTTGGGGCAAATTTTTTTTTCCTTTTGGTTCAACTATGTCCAAAATGTACAAATTTTATATGAAAATAGGGGTTTTTCTATGTTGCGGACTCAATGGCGAGGTCTGTTTTGTCCAAAAATTCCTAGAAAATTAGGCAACCCCTAGATCCACAAAAAATCACCCTAGCTTGAAGCCCTTGTACAAAAAAAATATTGTGTGAGAATATCTTCAAATCACAAACAGGCAGCCATAGGTCTAGAGCTTTGATACCATGTAGAAGTTGAAAAACCAACTTCATAATCCCCAAGAATCACCTGCATGCAGTCACCTATCACATGCAACAGATATTCAAAACAAAAAGGAAGAGTTGTTTAGTAAACCCTCAGAGCAAATATGTGTAAGAAAAAACCATAATTAATGATTATTGAATGTATTTGTTTTACAAATAATACAAAAGCCTTCAAAAAGGAAATCATGCAAAAAATCAAGACATGCACAACCCTAATCTTATCTTGAGCAAAAAGACAACTCAACTAGATAAGGATTACAATTAACCTAGGAATTAAAATATGACCTAAGTAAGCTTATGCAAATTGTAATTAAATAATTAATTACACCAACATTTGGTAGTCAACATACATTAAACATAACTTGTACAGAGAATGGGTAGCAATAATCTGTTTAAAATTTCTATAACACCACAAAGTTAATTAGAAATTCAAGCTATATTACTTGGCACTAAATATTATAGACAAATAGAGGAGACTTGCCAAGGGTTTTTAATGATGATATGGAGCTTACCTCTTGAAGAAAGTATGTTCGTAAATGTGCTTGGTTGGTTAATAATTATTGCAAAAAAATTATGAATTTAGAATTAACAAGCCAACTGTTATATAAATTGCTTGTCTTGTATCAATATGTTTCATGATATTCTTTTTGGGTCCTCTATTTGAAGATCCCTATAGAAAATTATTCTATTGTTCTTGTAAGAAGGATTGTTTTCAATTTTTAAAATTCTGAAATTTTTGTCGTGGTTATTTTGTTTGGATGGAACATGTTATATGTCTTGTATGATTATGTTTCATAATATTCTTTTTTTCTCATATGTTTGAAGATCGTGATAAGAAACTGTTCTTTGTGATATTGTTTTTTCAGTTCCCCATAAAAAACTATTCATTATCATATTTTTCCTCTTCTATGCTCCATAGTTTAATATTGATTTTCGATCATCTATTATTCTCTTGTGGTCCTTAAGTATTTTTATAATAGTTCTTTTACAGTTTACCTATTTGTCTATATTGTTTACTACCAAATAGTGTAGCTTGAATTTAGAATTGAGAACCCAACTCTCAGATAGACTATTTGTCTTGTATTAATATCTTATTGGTGCTATACACATTTATTACAATAGAAGTGTATAAGAAACTTGTTCATACCTGTAGTTTACACCTTCTATTCTCCATATGTCAAAGTTCTATTTGAAATGGGTTTTTGACCACCTATCATTTGATGAATTGTAAAACAAATGTTAGGGAAACACTTAAGGATCACAACCAAATGATAGATGATAGAAAACCCACATTGAATAGAACTTTAAGAGAGGTAGAAAAACATACATAGACCAAAAAAATTGAAAATAGGAAAAAGGTTTGTGTCCATCTATCATTTACGCGTGATAATTGTAAAAGAGTTGTTAGGAAAATAGACAAGAGTCACAGGTAAATGACAAATGATAGGAAAAAATACATAGACCAAAGAAATCAAAAGAGGCCAAAGGTTCCCGTCCACCTGCAATTTATGCGTGATTGCTAAAAGTTACTCCAATACCTCTTACAACTGTTACATAGGCTACTTTCCTTGTAGCTATATGCTCCATCACACAACAATGGCAGGATGCATTAACTCTCATGTAAACAAACACTTACCATAAATATTGTTTCCGTACACCGAGGCAACCAACTCAACCACCGCCAAACCCTTCTTTCCAATTTCACTTTTTGTGTCTAGTATTTAGTACCGAATAAGTGTTATTCCAACACCTCTTATACAATTAGTCTATTTGTGTTCAATGTATATATATACATGCATGTGTGTATATATATGTATGTATGTGTGTGTGTGTATCTATAGGTATATAGATATATATATATATATATACACACACATGCACACTATTGATCTGGTGTTTAACAATGGCGGGCTACATTGGATCGAGTTGTTGGACCATGAAATAATTTCAAATAGATAGTTTACAATACACTAATTTTGTTGAATGTCTATTGTATCTATGCAACATTATAAACAAAACAATATAGATATAAAATAAAAGAGGTTAGAAATTTATGTTCTAAATAGAAAAAGATAAAATGCAATATTTTGAGTACATGGCATGTTGGTAAAGAATTGTCTATAAGGGATATATTCAAGAACTTGAGAAGGGAGTTGTGGAAAGAATGCCTAATGGAATCAATAGAATAGAGTATTTTTTCATAGGCAAGTGCATCGGAGGATCTATTTGTCCATGTATATAACATACAACAAATATATGACGGTGGAAGGAAAACCCTCTAAATGCACACTCAGTATTTTCCTTTCTATATTGGCACCATGAAGCCTCATGGGCTCTACCCAAACCCATGAGAAAGAAAGGAACACTTATTGTAAATATTATTCACAAAAAGGGAAATGGTATTAAATTCCCTAAAACATAAAGAGATACATATATGCATATGTATGTATTGAAATCTCCCTTTCATATTTAAAAATATACATATAGGCAGAAATATATATACATATATATATAGACCAAGACCACTGTAGCTCATTTCACAATGCAATAACAATTTATATATACACATGTATGTCTAAACACTTGTGTATGCTATCTTTATTTGTATTTATGTAGACTTTAATATAAAAAGAGTTAAAAATAGCATAAAATTTCATAATTTTGAGAGTCAGAAACAATTCTTGTCATAGGGAGAATAAAATAACAAACTCCTAAAGTGCCATGCCAACCCCAAAAAAATATAGGACACAATTCTTAATTAAATGCACAAAAATATTTACCTAGCTTAAGATATGAATAATACAAGAGTTAAATTGTGGGAACCAACAGTTCGTTACACAAAGCTTTAAATAGATGAGGAGAAGAGCATATCATGAAACACGTTGATAAAAGACAAGAAATCTATGTAATAGTTGGATTGTCAATTCAAGATTCAAGCTACATTATTTGGCACTAAATATTAGACAAATAGGAAAACTGTAAAAGAGATTTTGTGCATTTAATTAAGAATTGTGTCTTGATTTTTCTTTTTTTTGCTTGGCATGACAGTGGTGTTGGTTTGATAGCAGACTATTGTAAAAATAATTTTCTCTACCTATGTTTTATAGTAGATTGGAGGGTTTTGAAACTATTGTGCTCTAGAATCTATGAGTTGTATAGATATATACATACATACAAACATGCATACATACATACATATATATACATGTATACATATATACATGTGTACATACATATATATATACATACATATAT
>VDFB02064650.1:0-60662 GCA_007258455.2 Sequoia sempervirens
ATAACTCTTGTCTTGGTTTGACCTCAAGATTTAAATAATATAAACAAGATTCCATTTCAAAAAGTGATGACGCACTTAAATTGATCTAATTGACCAAATAGATTTAACCCAACCTCTGGTTTATCTTGAAATATACTTTCCCGAAAATATAAAATATTTATGCTAAACTTCAGTTTGACAGATGCTTAATTTCAACAAATTGCACACAAAGTAATACATAAACAAAAAACATCTTCATTAAATGGGACGTATGGACTCAAGAGCCTTTCTCTAAAATTTTATTATAATTTGATTGACATGTGGTTTGCTCAAAAAACTATATTTAGATGTGCAGAGTTCAACAAAGTATCATAATCAACAAAGAACCTGGATTATGCGCTGATATGAATTATAAGACTGCAGATGGTACGCCCAAAACTGTTGTTAGTAGCCACGTTTTGAAATGCACACACAAGAATCAGCTCCCCCAACCCACGTGGTATTTAGCTAGTGTCATGACTAGGAGGAAACATGCCACAGATTGCAGCGATTCACCTCAGGTTCAATACACCTTTACAAATAAGAATAGATTGGCTCCACCCATCACTATCACCTTCAACCGGCTTCATATTGTGGATTTGCACAAAAATCTTCAAACGTCTTAGCTAGAATCAACCATTGAAATGGGGTTTTCGTCCCATTCAATTGAAGGTCAGGGTTTTCATCCTGATGCAACCTCTCTTCTTAGTTCGCTGGATAATAAGAAAAAATCAAAGTCATTTCAGAATGTCGCCTACATTCAAAACAAGCCTTTTTATTAGTTTTGAGTTGCCAAACTCGTCTCCATCAAAAGGTAGTTGATCCCCAATGAGATTTTATTTCCATTATCAAGAAAATCATGAGCTTATCCATTTTCAATAATTTGCCCTTATTTGTGAATAATTGACTTAGGCAAATATTGATTTATTAATCCCCCAAGTTGAGTCGTCTAGAGACAAGAGATGTAATGTTGTAACTTAAAGTGGCCCCACCATTAAATATAATGAATAATTAAATAAACTCACAGACTATAGTTTTTTAGCCTTGATTTAATTATTCTCTTAATAATTCTCTTATTCCCTTATAATTTGATTTATTTCTAAATGCGGAAAATAAAAGATTATAAAAATCTCTTCATAAGTGAAGTTAAGCGAAGAGGGACATTACATATCCTAACCCAAGGAATAAACTGCCCTCCTACTTTTAAGGAATATGAGCAACCGAGAATGTAAGTTCTCTACTCATGGTTAAACTACGAACATAGGTGTTCATAACATCATACCGTAGACAATGATGACATATTACTTCTAACATGATATCAATCCTTTTCATTTCTAAAAAATATAACTTATGCAAGCACTATATGTATCATACTATACCTTAGATATTGTCATAATACCTTATAGTTAGCTTCACTTTACTACTGAAACAAACATTACAATCATGATAGCTATATATCACGCTAATAAGATTCCTTAAGCCAACTTCTATATATTCTAGCTATATGCATAAGCACTATTCAAAAGCTACAATAAGCAAACAACAATTGAACAAACACTTGCAAACAATACCAAAATATAGTATCAAAATTGGAAAGAGAAAGAGTTAAGAATATCTAAAGCATGCCTGGTATAATTAGCTCCAAATGAAACTTTTTGCAACTCCTTGCTCAATGAAAAAGTCTCAGCTTGCTGCCTCCTCCAAACTCAGCCTATCCCCACTCTAAAACTAAGTTACTGGTTTGGTTTGGGGTTTAGGTTTTGGTTCTGGTTCGAGGATCTGGTTTGCGGGTTTGGGCAAAATTTTTTTTGGGGTTCGGTTCGTTAATACAAAAACATATAAAAATCAGAAATATATACATATTTGCAGCAGTAATTAAGTTCAAAATACACCACCATATTAATAGTCAAATAACATAGCAAAAATACACCACCACTTTCATAGTCAAATATTAAAATATTATTGATACTCAAATGTCATGATATAAGTTACAGTTCAAACATAAAAATGTCAAGTGTTTACAGTCGGCCATCATCGATCCTTTGATATCTTTGACGAGCTTTAGGTGAAAGAATTTAGTGTTAGAATGCCCTTCACAAAACTAGGTCATATGAGATTTGAGTCTCTAGTGTTCTTCCCGTTGAACTTTTTCATGCAACTAAGAGAGGAGAGAATCTCTCTCATGTTTGAGAGCACTAGTAAGGGGCTCAGTTTCTGTTTTCTCTTTTTTCCCAAGCCTAAGCAAAAGGGAGTGCTTTGGCATAGCAGAGGAAGAGTAGTCTTTTGACCATTTTCTCAGATTAGTCTTTATTTTGGAGATCTTAAGTTTCTAGATATCTTGAGAATTATTGGAGAGGCACCTAGAGTTCTAGTTATGCTCCACCTGTGAAGAGAAAGCAGGCAAAAGAGTCCAATTAGCATTATATTTGAACAAAATAGGGCCCTTGGTTTTGTTGCACACACTATCTAAAAGAAATGGCTTGTAATTAGAAATCGTGCTCGGATTATTATCAATGATGGCTGATTGCACCACCATATTAAAAGTTCGTCAAAGGTCATTGATTGAATCCACAGTTTGGTTTTTGAACCCTAGTCGGACCCACAGATTGATTTTCGAACCCACAGTCTGATTTTCAAACTCACAGTTAGGGTTTCAAACCCTGACCGAACCCACAGTGAAATTTTCGAACCCTGCCAGTATTTGTACCGAACCGGACCCGAATGTCAAATTTGTACCGAACCGGATCGAACCTAGGTCTAAACTGAGTGAACCGGTAACTTAGCTCTAAAACAAGTATTTTATGCCCTCAAAACTCACGATATAGTCTGCTCTTAACTCACAATATAAACTGCTCTCAAAACTCTCTAAAAAGAATACAAATGAACAACACGAATGCACTCAAGAATGAACACAGAAAATGAACAAAGAAACATCAAACTGTTGCCTTCTATTTATACAAAATTGCAAAGTAGTTTCCAGCTGAAAGAAAGCTAAATTTTATGCCACCTTTCTTCTCTTTGCCAGCTGTGGGATTTGCTGGTTAAAACAGTTGCAATTTTATCTCTTAAAAACTCTCAAATGCCTTCTACAATTGCCACAACCTAGCTGACTATTTCTACCTGTGGTTTGCTGTTCAATAACTCAATAAAAAGCTCCGATATCATAGCACGTATGGAGTCCAATTCACAATCAGTTTATTCCTTTGCCCAAGTCACGGCTTTTTCAAGCATAGCACATGTTATTTTACCAAGTCAAAGCTCTCTTTTTGAGCTGCGCATGGGCTTTGTACTCTCCTGTTTGCATACTTACTCTATTGTGGCTTTTTCTGCCTTCTATCTCTTGCATTTTATGTGCCCTATGCTGGCAGTTTCATGTTTCTATAACAGTTTCTTTTAAATGTTTACAAACAGCGATGAAACATCTATGCCACCTTGCACTATGGCAAGACAATTTGACTTATTCAAATGCACGGTTACTCAGCCAAAATGTGGCTGCTTTTGCATACTTTATAACATCATTAACATGCTTATCTTATGTTATAACATATTTACTTCCATCACACACACACACACACACACACATATATATTTAATTATGTATATATATACATATATATTAATGTATATATATTATCATCATTTTTATAGTATACTATATATCATAGTTGAAAAACTCTACGAGTAATCAGCGAGTTTTAAAAAACTCTCCAAGTTTTTTTTGATGGCGGGTTTTTCTTGCATTTACTCTCCAAAATTGCTCGCCAAATAAAGGAGAAAAACTTTGTAATGTCCCTATGGCACAATTTGAATAAACACTACTGCAATAACCAAGTTATGATGTAATCCAATCAAATGCATTCCAATCGATCTTGCAAACCACGGATCACATTAATGCTGTAAATTCAAGTATTCCTGAGAAATGGCAAACCAGTTCATAAATTGAAGTGCAGTCAGGGTAAACACTTGGAGAACAACTTAAACACAAAACGTACAATGGCGTTTAGGGGTGTGATTGCTGATGAGTACGGATGGTTGTGGGTTCTGCGGCTTTCCGAAACTGATACTTTGAACTGCACGTCGGGGGTGTAATATTACCGTATTAGTGGGCGGTGAGATTCGTCGCTCTTTTAGTAGTGCCGACTAAGGCTCTTGATATTCGAATGCAGTCCATTCGGATGATAATTACTTGCTACGCGCCGAAGAGCGCTTCGAGGTTGAGAGCACTTGATGGGGGGTCCGGTGCGGTACTTGCTGCGCGATTAGCTTAATTGTGGATGCTTTTTCACCTGCAGCGGGCCCAGTGATTGGTTAAACGATGTCTTCAGGTGGGCCACCATGCGTGGGCTGGAAGCCCACTTTGATGGCCCATGAGCCCAGAATTGGTTGGTAGAGCTGCCCCGCCGGCCTCAACCCGAGGGTGTGTGAGGACCGGTGCGGCCGAGCCAAGGGCCTGGCTGTCGCTCCCCTCAGGCCCCAGTTGCTTGAGCTTGAGGGCTGGGGCTAGCTCTGGAGAGTGAGGAATGAAGAGATCTTGCCTGCTTGCTTTCGATCAGGAAGCTACGCTTGAGTGAGTGAGTGAGGCTTAGGAAAACTAACTCCCAAAACCAAACAAATTTACTCCAATTTTTGTGATGCCCAAACTAAGGTGCCAGTTCTGGTACGAGATCGGGCACGGGTATGGCTTTTTTTTTTCCTGAAATACGGTACGTTTGGGTGCGGCTATATATATATATATATATATATATAAAATATACAAAATTGTAAGTACATTTGATAGTATGAACTATGAGTCTATGATACTTCATCAATCATCATTAAATCTAAAATCATTGATCAATGCTAGTGATAAACTACAAGCCTATAAAGATAAATCATAAATGCCAATTGATAGTTCAAAATTCCAATGCATATGTCATACTCATATATTAATGATAAATATCATATATGTCTCTCTAGTCATGATTCAAATGAAGATCATTACAATTATTCATCAATCATCAAAAGGATCTGGATCATCATCATTTGGTTCGACATCATTTGAACCACAAGCAAATGCATTGCCAGTGCCACTTGTAGTAGGTGCATCATGTGCAAGAGTCTCAACATCATCATCATCATCTATAGCGACTCTAGCAAGCTTTGCAATAGATGCTTCCAAGTTGGCACACTCAAGGGCTATGTCCCAATTCTTCATTGAACCATCCTTGTACTCATCTTGCTTATGTGATAGAAGACGCAAGTTGGAATGGACATAAACCAAGTCTTTTGCTTTTTTTGCAGCCAACCAGTTACGCTTCACTGAGTGGATATAGGAGTATGTACTCCAATTTCGTTCAGCCAAAGAAGAACTTGCAACCCGTTGAAATTGGAGAGAAAACCAAAATAACTTAGAAATAAAAAATGCAAAATAAATTAAAGAATGGTAAGTAGTAGTACTGAACTTAAAGTCTACAATACAAATGTTAAATAAAAAAAATTAAAAAATAAAAATTACTTGTGATAGAATCTTGATTGCAAGAGGTTGGAGGAACATAAAATCTTGCCCATGGAGGTACCACCATGTACGAGCATCTACTTTGTATTGGTCTTGAATAGCACAAAGACTATGATTCCGTCCTGAGATGAACAAGCCAAACTCTTTCCTAACATTTTCCACCACTTCTGGATCTACGAAGAGTCTTTTGAATGCTTGCTTGTACCCATTAGCAACTTCACTATCTCTATATGGTGGAGTTCTCCTTGGCAAAGCAAGTATCTGTGAACTATAGTATTTGGGAGATAATGCATATGCAAGGAGATGCAATGGTGTGTTCATCTTGTCCCAACGGTGGTGAATGATTTTTTCAACTCTATGAAAAAATGTTTCTTGGGGGTCATTCTCTTTTTCTGCTATTATCACCTTTATTTTTTCTATTATGGAGTCAATACCATCATAGATTTCCCCCAAACATGGTCGATCTGTATCAGCAAACCTGATCATACTCATGATAGGCTTGGTAAATCTCAAGACATAGGCCACATGATCCCACCAATCATCATCTAAAATCAATGACTTGACCTTTTGGGCCCTCTCTGAACTTGATGTTTTCCAAATACTCCATTGGTTGCTAATAACCATGGCATCCAATGCATCTCACACCTTCACAAGTCGTCTCAAAACGATTGTGTGTGATGCAAATCGGGTCTCAACTGTTGGAAATGTTGTCATTGATGTCAAATATGAGAGGACAAATGTTGTCATTGATGTAAAAAGAAATGGATAGGATTATTGGCAAGACTATTATCCATGTGTAGCAGGTTGATAGCAACAGATTTAGACAGATCTTCAAGAAGACATATGAAAGAATTTATGAGCAGATTTGTAAAGAATGAATAAGTAGTTTCAGACATGAACAAAATTAGGATGCAAATCTGAAGGTGAAGTCTCAAACATGAAACAAGAATCATTCTAAGGTAGCAGCAATTAAAGTTGGGTAATAAACAACAAAACAAATAAAAGTTAAAGTAGTGATTAAGTGTTGATAGAAGGCAGCTTTTTGATAAAAAGACAAAAAGTGAATAAGACAAAATCACTAGAGGACAATTTGGAGAAGAAGACAAAAGTGAATAAGACAAAATCATGAGAGGACAAAATTTGTTAAGGGAAGGGCTGCAATTTGTTTCTGAAGGGCTTTTAGAAACAAAGAGGCATATCCATCTACAAAAGACATATCTATTGAAAAGGTATAAGAGGTAAGTGATAGAAACATTTGGGGTGTGTGTGTAATGAATATTATATGAATAAGAGCAGATTGAGAAAGGGTTAAAGGGCAGAAATATGAAGTCCATTTGAGATTCATATTGTTGAAGATATGCTGCCATATATGAAGGTCAGTTGCAAATACATATATGACAAATGTATATGAAATTTGAGAGTTGAATGTTAAGAAAGATAGTGCAGTTTTAAAGTGAATTTATAGATCAGATTTGTGAAGAGAGGATTGTGTGAAGGGATGTGAGGTGTGTGGTGTGAAAGACATAGAAGAATATCATATACACCAAACAAATGAAAAGCAAAGTTTAAAAAGATTATTTGCAGATTTGTTAGTGAAAAGACATGATTGTTCAAATAGTTGTATCCATTTCAAAGGGTTGTATCCATTCATAGAATCATTGAAGACATAAAGGCAAGTGGAGAAGTGTTGAGTATGTGTGAGAATGATTATGTGAAAAGAGGTGCAGAAGTGTGCATTATTTGTGTGAGCTTTAAAGAGGCATCTTACATCACAAAGAGGAGTTAAGTTGAGATAAAAGACAGATTTATGAAGATCATGTTGCAGATCTGAGTGAATGAGATTGTAGTCAATTTTTGAGCATTGTATGAAGGAACTATAAGGAAAACTTATTTAGAACATAAGAGAAGACCTATGAAGCATATTGGAGAAGTCTTGCATGAATGTATGACTTGGTGAGAACGCAGGAGTAGATCTTGATAATTTTATCTGTTATCTGTTCGGCCTTTCTAGAGGTCTTGGGTCTGCCATGTGTTCGATTCAAGTACCTAAATTTATCAGGTTTCAATAGTTGAAATTCCAGAGTTGTGATCTGGAAAAATGTTTGTAAGCTCTGCAGATCAGGGGTTCCGGACCCTTTGATCGGGAACTGTATGGGTTCGGAAATTTTAACCCAGTAGAATTTTGCCACCCAGCGATTTCATGCTTTTTGTACTTCAATTTTTGACTCCTTTTGTTACACTTTTAAGTTTTTTATATTCCCTTTTCTAATAACCGAGCCACTGCTCTCTAAATATGAAATAGGTAAAGTGATACTCATTTACCAATTTGTGAGTGAAAAAAAAGGTTTTTTGCCTCCATTGCTGACCTTTCTCTCTTGCTTGCACAAGGTTGAATAGACTTGAAGGTTGATCGTAGATTGTTCGAAGTTGGTTGTTGTGTTATTCCTAAGCACCAAAGTGTCACTTTCTCCGCCGTTAAGAAGATTTCCGTGTTATTTCTCTTCAAAAAAGAGGTAGGTTTCAAAAGTTTCGATTATTTTTTTGGCATTCTTTTAAATTTTAAATGAACTTCTCTTAACTTTTGTTTTTGTTTTACTTTTCATTCCTCTAAATGTCTATGACACATGTTCAATTTTTTCATTTTTTTGAAATTAATAAAGTCTTTTAGTTTCAAATTCAATGAATCAATACCAAAATTTCAATATGTTGTGCCTTAGGTATTCACTATTCCGTATTACAATGGCAACCGATACCTCCTTAGGCTCAATTCAATCTCGTTTCAAAACAAACCCAAACTCTCCCCTTTGGAAATATGTAGAAATGGTTTAGCAACTTCCAGGTGGTGGAGGATATGTTTGGATTTGTAGTCATTGCCATGTTCAATATTCGAGCTCATATAGTTGAGTGAAAGGGCACTTGTGCAGGATCCCTGAACTAGGCATCAAACTATGTCCAGGTGAAGATAACAGTGGCATTTTGGATGATATAGTGTTGAAATAAATTGCTGAGCAAGAAAAGGCAGACCAAAAAGCAGCCAGTGGTAAAACAAGCCATCCTTTGAAGAAAGGATCTCGATCCATGAAACCCCCTACACCACCACCTTATTTTCCACCTATAGAACGCCATCCATTTATGGACATCCCTCAAGAGCAAACCATGCCCTCTTCAAATAAAAGATCTAAGGGACTGTTGGAAGCTTCATTTTAGAATGAGGCAAGAGAGATTGCTGATCAAGACATAGCAAGATGTGTCTATGCCAATGGATTGGCATTCAATGTTGTTTGTTCACCATATTGGCAAAAAATGGTGAAATCTATTAATGAGGCTCCAAAGGGTACAAGTGGCCTGAAGTTTTATAAAGGTATGCTTGCACCCATTGTGTTAGAGGAAACATGGGGTATTCCTTTGAAGCCCATATAATACCCAGCGCCATGGATCAAACAGGTGACTATCGCTTCACATGAATTGGAAAGATGCAAAAATCAAATCTACTGATCAACGGGCATTACGTGGTTCCCCAAGGCAATGTTTCGAGAGCAGCGTGGATTTGAAGGATGGTCCAGCATTTATTGCTGGCCATCCTTTCTATGCTTAATAGCTAGGCGGGCCAATAACAAAGTCGTTGCGTGTTGTAACCGCATAAATGCCAAAATTGTAGGCTGCCGGGTTATTGGTTGAGGAGAAGTATCCAAACATTTTTTGGACACCTTGTGTTGTCCACTCCCTCAATCTAATACTACAAAAAATTGGATCCAAAATTGAGTGGATCAAACAGGTGTATGCTGAGGGCGAAGATATCCAAATGTTTGTCACCAACCACCATATATGACATACAAGGAATATTTAGACAATTCTCAAAACATTGCCGTAAGCGGTAAGTTAATTCTCAATATTTTAAAAATTTTGAATTTTCTTTTAATTTTAAATTTTGATTTTGTAAATTTAAATTATATTTTAATTTTAATTTTGATTTTCAAATAGGTTGCCGAGACCTGTTTTGCCTCCAACACTATTGTGTTGAGACGACTTATAAAGGTTCGTGAGGCACTCTATGCCATGGTAATCAACCCTAATTGGGCTGTATGGAGGCAATCTAGCAATGAAAGGGAAAATAGGGTCAAGCAAAGGATCCTAGATGATGGTTGGTGGGATTGTGTTGAGTATATTGTCAATTTCACTAAGCTCATATTGAGCATGATCCGTTACACTGACATGGATAGACCTTGTTTGGGTGAAGTAGATGATGGTAACGACTCAATGATTGAGAAGATGAAATCCATCATCAATGCAAAAGAGGAAGATCCTGAAGAGAAGTTCTTCAAAGAGCTACAGGAAATCATGGTTGATAGATGGAACAAAATGACCACTCTATTGCATCTTCTTGCTTTTGCATTGAGTCCCAAATATTATAGTCTTGAGATGCTTTCTGCTTCATCAAGAGTTGCTCCATATAGGGATGCTGAAGTGGCTCAAGGGTACAAGGTAGCACTACGTAGACTCTTCACTGATCGTGACCAATGTGATCGAGTGAGGGCTGAGTTCATTTCTTTTGCATGCTTTGGTAGTGTTGATCAGAATCTTGATGCTCTTCGAGACAAGTTCAGGGTGGATGCTCATAGTTGGTGGTACTTGCATGGGCAAGAATACAGGCACCTCCAACCTATTGCAATAAATTTTTTATCCCAAGTAAGTTTTAGATTTTGTAATTTTAATTTTAATTTATATATTAATAATTTTGTAACTCTTAACTATTTAATTTGGTCTTAATAGGTTGCTAGTTCATCCTCTTCTGAGAGGAATTGGAGCACATACTCCATCCACTCAATAAAATGCAATAGGCTACATTCAAAAAAGGTAGAGGACTTGGTGTATGTGCATTCAAACTTGTGCCTCCTTACACACAAGCATAGTTCCTACAAAGAAGGAGATACAAAGAGGTGGGATATTGAGCCAGAGCAGCTTGACTTGGATGCTTCCACAAGTCACTTAGCTGCACTTGATATTGATGATGACTATCAGCCTGAAGCAACTACTGAGCACGAGAGTGGTAGTGCTCGCTAGTGGCAAGGCTTCAGCGAAAAGCACTAATGCTCTTTGTGGTTCTAATAAAATGTAGCATCTAATGTTGGCTAATAATGCTTCGCTTTTGATGACCCATATGATTCGGGATGATCAATGATCAATAATCATTAATGTTCCGATTGTTGTAAACACTCTGGCATTATGCAATTTAAAGTTCAGACCCGGTAATTTGCGGTCAGGTCTGAAAGGGCGCGTGGCCTGCCATGCTGGTTTCGACTGGCTGGACAACTCCACTGCGCCGCGGCGTATTTCGGACGCCTTTATAAGCGTGTTTCTGTATTACTAACCCACGACGTTTCAACTGGCGACCGGTTTCCGAATCGAACCTAAACCCAAACCCAAAACCGAACCAGTAACTTAGGATTTTATGAGCAAATTTATTGAAGAATATATGACCAGATTTGAAGGAGAGTTTTTGCCATATAAGTGATCAGATTTGTTAAAAAGTCTTGCATCATTCAAAGTCAGATTTGTATAGCAAGTTTATGATCAACTTACAACATATTCAAGAAAAGAATTGTAGCAAAGAAGGAAAGGAGTATATTTGCAGATTTCATGAAGGAATTGTGAAGCACAGTTTGGATCAGATTTGAAGAAAGAAATTAAGCATAATTGTAATCAGATTTGAGAAAAGAAGTTGTGCATATGTTGGATCAGATTTGAAAGAAATATATTTGAACGGAATTGTCCATCATCCGTTGAAGAAGCAACATTGAAGGTGGAACATTATTCTTGAAGTTATTATCTTTGCTAAGTTGGTGCTTAGCAAGTGGGGGTTGGTGCCTACGAACATTAGGGGTTGGTGCTCCTTGTAGGTTGGTGCCTGCTAAAATAGGATTAGGGATTGATGCTCCTTGTAGGTTGGTGCCTACTAAATCAGAATTAAGGGTTTGTGCTCGTTGTAGGTTGGTGCCTACTAAACTACATAATTGGTGATACAAGTAGGTTGGTGCCTACATTCATTGTAAAGTTTATATAATTCATAAAGTACATTATTTTACCGTGGTTTTATCCCATAAGGGTTTCCACGTAAAATATTGGTGTCAACTTGTTCATATTGTGATATTCTTGTATAGTTGATTTTGTGTTAGAATTTGAAGTTGATAAAGGTTGTAAAGGGTAAAAGTTTGTTGATATATAGATTCACCGCCCCCCTCCTCCCCTCTTTGTATATCTTTGTGCTCTTCATCGACAACCTAGGATCATGTAAAACATAAGTTAATAATAATAACACATTAAAATATAAATCCATAAAATTAAAAAATAAATTACATAATTGATAATTAAATTAAATTTACCTTCAACAATTCCAATCTCGAGAAAGTCCTGAAGATGCTTTGTGACATATGGTGGTTTGTCACAAACATTTGGATCTCCTCAGCCTCTTGGTATATATCTTTCACCCATTCTATTTGAGTGCCAATTGCTTGCATCACCAAGTTAAGGGAGTGTATAGTGCAAGGTGTCCAAAAAATGTGTTCATACCTTTGCTCAACCAAAATACCTGCAGCCCTGCAATTTTTTGCATTGTTTGTAATGACTTGAACAACATTTTTCGGACCCATCATCTCTATCAACTGCCTTCAAAAACATAGCCCCTTTTGGGGACATTGCAATAACATTTATCAAAGGTCGGTTTTTGCAATCCTTCCATCCATTGGAAACAATAGACATTCCTGTTTCAACCCAAGAATCCCTAATTGGTTTGAGTGATGTCTCTACATGATTTTTTTCTTTTACTAATAAGGTGGTGCGCACCTTTTCATACCTAGGACCTTTGAAACCTGAAGGTGCAGTATTGATTGCCTCCACCATATCATGCCAATATGGTGATCTCACCAAGTTGAAAGGAAGACCATTGGCATAAATGTAACGTGCAATTTTTTCCTCACGATGTCTCTTGCTTCATTTTGAAATGCCCTATCCAATGGTCCTCTTTTGGGAAGAAATGGGGTCTTCTACTTGGACAAAGGGTGTCTCCAAGAAAGGATGTTGAGAGGCCACTACTGAATCTGTAGGCAAAGAAATTGATTTTTTCTTTGCTAAAGGATGGTTTTTAATTTTGTTCTTTCAGCCATAGCATCAGCTTCTTGTTCAGCAATGTATTCCAGAATTTTTTCCTTTGACAACCCCTTCTTAGTTGGCCCTCCACATACTCTAATCCCTTGCCCACTTTGTCCACAAAAGTGAGCTCTCACTCGACTATATGAGCTCTTAAATTGGATTTTACACTCATCACAAATCCAAACAAATGCCCCACCTCCTGGAAGCTGTTCAACCATCGTAGTATGATTCCATAAAGGAGATGTTGCATCAATTTTAAACTTTTGGTTTTTACCAGCAGTAAAACCCACTGAACTTGAACTTGTAGCCATTTGAACTTTGATTTTGCTGTTATAAGAAATATAAAGTATTGAAACAAATTACAAAATGAACACCAAAACACATTGAAACAAATAGCAAATCTTATTTCTTCTTTTCTAAAAAAAATTTTGAAAAAAAAAAAATCTTCAAAAACTTGAAAGAATCCATCAAAAACTTGAAAAAATGAGTTAAAATGCATACCTTAGGTGATTAGATCTCCTTTGCAGTGTTACTTGAGGACGCGTCCTCGGTTCTAAATCCCCCTGTCCCCGTCTCGGAAACATCCCGGGGATAGGGGACAGCCAAGGTACCGCAATAGTGTACTATGTTTAATATCACATAATGAATTCTAAATTCTAAATGCATATTGAGTATTGACAATGAGTTCTTAACACAAATGTTATATGCTAAGTTTCTGTAATGTATATATGCATGCTTTATCCATGTTTTCATATGAATATTTAAAGTTTCACTATATATTTAAATTTTTCTATATTTTATATAGCCGTCCCCCCGCTGTCCCCAAATTTGGCCTGAAAAATCAAAAACTTAGGGACTCGTCTCGTCGTCCCCTACTGTCCTCGTCCCGGAAACTTGGGGTAACGCTACTCCATTGTGCAAGCTATCCTCAATTCCTTTTGCACTTGATCAATCTCCTTCAAAAAACTAGCAACCTTCAAAATGAGAAAAATGGAGGGCAAAATATGTTTGTTAGAGCAATGAAATGGTAAAGGAGTGATAAAATCATGTTTTAAAGGCATTTTAGGGTTTCTTTTGCACTTTAAGTGCTTAAAAAAATGATTTTTTTTTTGTTTTTGTTTTGTGTGCCCAAACTCCGCGGAGCATCTGGGCATGCCCGGGCACCCCCGGGCACCCCCGGGTTCTCTGTGGGTCTGCTAGGAGCGGACCCACAGAGAACCCAGGGGTGCTTGGCTGCTCCCAACCGCTCCCCAACACGTATCCATGCCCAAACGCTCCAGGAGCAAGCACGCCGGGCAAAACACAAGAACTCGGTAACATAGTGCCCAAATGATTGCAAGGAGCCCCTATAAATACTACACAAACTAGCCACTACAAATGTGGTCGGCCTAGAAACAAAATAAAAGATTTAAATTCAAATCAAAATTGGTGCCAACTAAAGTTAGTTGGCTAGAATTTAATTATTTATTTATTTTCAAATTTTAGTGTTTATAAACACTTTTGCTTCAAATTTAGGTCGGCCACCTTAACTTGATTTCGGGACATTACAGTCCCCACCTCCAGTTGGTTGCTTGTCCTCAAGCAACCTCAAGTTGGGATGCTCAAAAATCTCAACTCCTTCCCAAGTAGCATCTGCAGCCGGTAGATTCTTCCATTTCACCAAATATTCCAGAATAACCTTGTTTTTCAAACGCTTCTCCCTTACGTCCAACACCGTTTTAGGCTCAAGAATCAATTTGCCTTCGTCATCCAGTGGTGGCAACTCCATCGATGGTGTGATCTGCTGTCCTAATGCCTTCTTCAAGCATACATGAAAAATATTATGAATCCTGCTCCCTGGAGACAACTCAAGCCCATACACAACCTCTCCAATCTTCCTTGTGATCTTGAATGGTCCATAGAACCTTGGTTTCAGCTTTTCCGTCTCGTTCCCCTTGAGAGATGACTGACGGTATGGCTGCAATTGCAAATACACCAAATCATTAACCTCAAAAGCCTTTTCAGTCCTCCTCTGATCTGCATATAACTTCTGCTGATTTTGGGCATGCTGCAGATTTTCCTTCAAGGAGTTCATGATGTCCACATTCTATTGTACCATGTCTCTAGCACTCGGAACTCTGCTGTCTACAAGAATTAGATTCATTATAAAAGTGGCCTCATACCCATAAAGTGCTTTGAAAGGAGACATTCCAATGGACATGTGATGCATGGTGTTGTAGCAAAATTCTCCCAAATGTAGCCATTTCACCCAAGCTGATTGCTGCCCTGTCACATAATTCCTCAAATATCCCTCAATCCATTTATTCACGATCTTCGTTTGACCATTTGTTTGTGGGTGATAATTGGTGTTTGGGGTCAATTCTGTGTGGGCTAAGCGGAAGAGCTCTTGCCAAAACAAGCTGATAAACCTGCTGCCCCTGTCACTCACAATGTTCCTCGGTAACCCATGGAGTCTAAAGATTTCTCTAAAAAACAGATCTGCAACTTGATGAGCTTTATATTCTGAGGATATGGCATAGAAATGAGCATACTTAGTGAGCCTATCCACCACCACATAAATACAATCTTTACCTTGCACCTTTGGAAGCCCAGTGATGAAATCCATTGAGATGCTCTCCCATTTTTGATTTGGGATAGGTAAAGGCTGCAACAACCCAGATGGTAACACATGCTCTGTTTTATTTTGTTGGCACACCAAGCATTCTCTCACATGCTATAATATATCATTTTTCAGCCCCTTCCAAGCAAAACGTTCCCTTACTTGCTTGTATGTCTTGTAGAATCCCAGGTGACCAGCAAGAGGAGTATCATGGCAAGATTTAATAATCCTATTCTTGACTTTGGAGTGAGGCACGAGATAGATCCGATCCTTCTAGAGAATGAGTTCCTCAACCACCTATATCTGTCATCAACCACTTTCCCTTTCAAAATATCATTAGCAAATGAATCCTTAACATTCTCAACTGTAATGCTCACCCTCCAATCAGCAGATATATCATACATGGCACAAAGATAAAGCTTCCTAGAAAGTGCATCAGCTACCACATTATTCTTTCCTTTCACATATTCAATAGCAAAATCATAAGCTTGGAGTTTGCTTACCCATTTCTGTAGTCTATCATTCAAATCCCACTGGTTAAGGAAGTATTTCAAGCTGTTATGATCCGTTTTCAACCACAAATTTCCAGAAAAACAAGTACTGTCTGAACTTAGCAAGGGAATGCATGATTGCTAGCATTAGATGGAGAAACCCCTTTCTGCATTTGTGAGTTTCCTGCTCTCATAAGCTATGGGATGCTTGTTTTGCATCAATATGGCTCCAATACCTTCTCCTGAAGCATCACATTCAAGTACCAAAGGAGATGAGAAATTTGGAATAGCCAAAAAAGGACATGAACTCATTACCTCCTTGAGTTTATCAAATCCCTGTTGTGTCGTGGGACTCCAAGTGAAGGCTCCCTTCTTGGTTAGATTTGTCAATGGCGCCGCAAGCTGGGAGAAACCCTTCACGAATCTTCGATAGTAGCTGCAAAGACCCACAAACCTTCTCAATTGTGTTAAGTTCTTGGGTCTAGCCCACTCCTGAATAGCCTTGATCTTTACCTCATCAACGCTAACCACTTGAGTGCTGATCTTGTGACCCAAATATAGAATCTCAGTCATCCCAAATTCGCATTTTGACATCTTAGCATAGAATGAATTCTTTTCAAGAATGTCAAGTACCTCCTCTATATGCTTTAAATGTTCTTCCCATGTCTTACTATAGATTAAGATGTCATCAAAGAAAACCAACACAAATTTTCTCAACTGAAGAATGAATACCTGATTCATGCAGGATTGGAAGGTAGCGGGGACATTGGTTAACCCAAACGACATCACCAGGAACTCATAATGCCCATAATGACATCTAAAAGCTATTTTATGCACATCCTCGTCTTTGACTCTAATCTAATGATATCCTGAACATAGGTCAATCTTGGAGAAATACACTGCTCTGTGTAGCTCATCTATCAATTCATCGATCCTGGGGATAGGGTAGTGGTTCTTGATTGTCTTTTTATTGAGAGCTCTATAATCAATGCACATTCTAAGTGTCCCATCCTTCTTTTTGACTAGCACCACCGATGAGGCAAAAGGACTCAAACTTGGACGTATGTGTCCCATATCTAACAACTCCTTGATGGCCTTCTCGATCTCTTCCTTGTACATCCTTGGATGACGGTATGGAGTAGTGATAACTGGTTTGGCCCCTTCTTCAAGCTCTATCACATGTTGGAATCCCCTATCTGGCGGCAACCCCGAGGGAATCTCACTAAACACCTTGCACTTTCTGTTTAGAATAGTTTGAATGTTAATGGGGAAGGTTGTTTCTTCCTTTGATGGACTCGTGTCCATAATTAAGCACTTTGTTGCCCATGCTACTTCATCTCGGCCGAAAGCTCGTTCCATTCTTTTTGCGGAAACTACCATCGGCCCATTTCTTGAGAGACCCTTGAGGGCAACCTCTTTGCCATTATACTTGAATTTCAACTCCATAGTTTGATAATTGGTGGTGTACTCCCCTAATGAGTGAAGCCACAGAACCCCTAGAACCATGTTTGTGTCACCAATGTCCACAACATAGAAATCATCCCTCATCTTGTGTCCTCCTAAGATCAATGCCATTTGTTGAATTCGTCTAGTGCAAGAAAGGATGTTTCCTTCAACAGCTACCACATTAAACCCTTCGATGTCGTCTGTCTTCAAGCGCAACTTGGCAACTATCTTCGTGTCAATGAAATTATGGGTAGCTCCACTATCTATCAGCACTTTCACTCTCTAACCCCGCAGTACTCCTCGAACTCGGAGAGAATGGTATCGTGGTGCACCTGAAAGTGTTGCAAGAGTTCCTCCCGTTAGGTCTCCTTCTATCACAACTTCTTGTTCTCCCTCATTAGTGATCTCCTCATTGCCCCCTTCTTCGGTTTCTGCTTCATCATTGGAAACCACTTCGATATAATCAACTTGACCCCTCCCTTGACACCTATGACATTCATTCCACTTTTCTTTACAATTGTAGCATAAGCCCTTCTTGCGGAGTTCATTCCTTGACATTTCATGTGGTCTTGGAGGAGGGCCCTTAGGTGGTGGATTAGCCTTAATGAAAAGCTTCTTTTGCTGCCCTGCTGGTGTGCTCTTGCCAATAGTCTTCCCTTTCTTGGTGGAATCTTCAAGACTCAAGGCTTTTCAGATGGCTTCCTCTAACGTTGTCGGCTCCAAAGCTCTTACCAAGCCACAAAAAGACTCTGATAGGCCTTTAATGAAAAAGAACATGCGCCTCTTGTCTGAAACATCTGATACAATCACTGCGAGTCTTTGAAATTTTGAAACATAATCATCCATGGTGCTTGATTGCTGGAGTCTTGTTAGCTCTTGAAAATATGCTTCAGGATCCTTCCTATCAAATCTTTTTGTTAGCTTATGTGTGAATTCTGCATATGTGGATACCTGTCCAAATCCTTGAGTCACAATGCCATGGTGCCACCATTCATGAGCTAAACCCTCCAAATGTAGGATGGCAAACTTGATGGTTTCTTCTTTAGTCATGGGGCTGAGAGAAAAATAAGTATCCAGCTTCTGTATCCATGATTATGCAGTCATCTTTCCCGAGCCATCAAATGTCGGAAGTGTCAGCTTACTCACCCTATGCTGTAGATCCTTGTTGGGGTGGTAAGTTACTTGGCTTCCTTTTGATCCATTCCTTATATTGTGAAATTGAATGAATGGGAGTTGGTGCCTTATCTCCAGATCAATCTGCATATAAGCTTCCATATTTGCGTTGATATCTTCTTCTACTAGACTCTGTTCTTCACCTCCATGATTTGATCCAGGCTTGGGTAGGAAAGTGGGTTGTGTGGGACGCATAACCTTGTTACTTTGATTTTCATAATTGTTGGATTGACTGCCTTCCGGCCCATTGTTTGAAGGTGATTTGCAATTGTTGGACTACATCGTTGCTAGTATCATCTGGTTTGTTTGCTCTTGCTGCTTGGCCATTTGCTTTTGCACCTGGGCCATCTTCTTCAAGAAATTCTCAATCTGATTGTCTTTGTCTCCCATCTTACCTCTGTCTCCTATTCCAGAAGATTCTCCTGTTGCTTTCTTCCTTTCCCTCTCGATGGCACGTTGATCCCTTTGACTCATACAATTCCCTTAGGCTGGCAGGGTCTGAGGCTCTGATACCACTATAATGTCCTAGGGCACAATTTTAATAAGCACTACTGCAATAACCAAGTTATGATATAATCCAATCAAATGCATTCCAATCGATCTTGCAAACCATAGATTGCATTAATGCTGTAAATTCAAGTATTCTTGAGAAATGGCAAACCAGTTCATAAATTGAAGTGCAGTGCGATTCAACACTTGGAACAACTTAAGCCCAGGCAATACAATCAGCGATCTGAGATTATGATCGCTAATTAATTCTGAGTCTGGATGGTAATGATTTTGCAACTCCAAACTGATTTGGAACTACCCGATTTGAGTGCAATGATACCACTGAGTGGAGCAATGGGGTCATCGCTCTTTTAGTAGTGCGGACCTAAGGGCTCTTGCTTGTCCAATGATGTATTCTGGATGATAATTGTTGCGCTAGGAGCTCAGGCCGGAACGTGATCAGGGGTCTTCGAATTCTGAGCGCCTTGCCATGCGATTAAGCAGTTGTGGATGCTTTTCACCATGCCTAAGCTTAGCGATTAGTTTGCTTGATGTCTTCAGGTGAATTTGCTTCAATACGCCAATGATACTTTGTGTATGAATTGATTCACTGAGTCGGCTGCTATGGCCTCAACAGGGTGTGTGGGATTTGCTGACACCGGCCAAAGCCAAGGGGCTCTGCCTGGACGGCGTAACTTAATCTCTCCCCTCCAAAGTTCGTTGCTTGAAAACTTGAAAGGATGAATGTCCTGGAATGAGTATTCGTTGGTGAGGAATGAAGAGATCTTAGCACGAAAACTGCTCAGTGAGCTACACACCTGAGTGAGTGAGCTTGGGCAGCTACGCTCCCAAAAACTCCAAATAGATTTACTCCAATTTTCATGATGCCCAAATGATAGCAAGGAACCCCTATAAATACTACACAAACTAGCCACTACAAATGTAGTTGGCCCATAAACAAAATAAAAGATATAAATTCAAATCGAAATTGGCACCAACTAAAGTTAGTCGGCCAGAATTTAATTATTTATTTATTTTCAAATTTTAGTGTTTATAAACACTTTTGCCCCAAATTTAGGTCGACCACCTTAACTTGATTTCGTGACATTATAAACTCGCCAAGATTTTGTCGAGATTTCGCCAAAAACTCAATGAGTCCATGAGAAAAATTCGCCTATCCAAAAAAAATGTCTCCCGTGGCCGCTAAAAAGGCATTTTCATTTCATTTGATTTCATAGGTACTCTCCAATTCCAAGTTTCCAAGTTTACCTACAAGTCTTCATCTATAATATCGTCTAGTTCTACCTCCCCGCTAGTTTTCACTAGACATGAGAAGAGGAAGATGTAAATTTGTAAAATATATTAATGTAGTATTTACTTTCAGTTTTACAAAAACAATTTGCTTTTTTCATTTTGTTTCAGACTATCAATATCAACGCATTCCACATGAGGATGCCATTTTGTACCCAATTTGCTTTCAAATCAATCAAATACAACCAGACTCAACTTGTTTCTTTTATGTACTCATTTATTGACTCATTGGATGCATCTTATCATTGAATTTTGCAAAAAACATGCATTTTTAATGAAATTTAAGCAATTTTTTTTAAGTTGCCGAGTTTTTTGCCAAGTTTTTGCTGAGTCGTGTTTTTTTGGCTTGGCGAGTTTTTCAACTATGCTATATATATATATATATTGATATGTATATATAAAGTGTATATATATATTCATGTGAATATGCATATGCATGACGTATCTACGTATGGGTATACGTAGGTATTTCTATCTACGCATGCTCATATGCACATACACTCATATATATGAGTTACCATATATATACATATATACATTAATTATATACATGCACCCATTTATATATATGTTTGATATTTAATTATGTATATATATGCATATATATTAATGTATATATATTATCATCATTTTAATAGTATACTATATATATATTGATATGTATATACATGGGAATACACATGTATGACATATCTACATATGGTTATACGTAGGTATTTCTACCTACACATGCTCATACACACATATGCTCATATATATGAGTTACCATATATATATATATACATATATACATTTAATATATATACATATCCATATATATATAAATACCCAAAATATATCTCATGCTCATTAAAAGAATTTTAACATTTTGACCCAAATCAACTAAACAATCAAAGAGAATCAAATACAATCATCCAAACATTCCTGTCGACCCAAAAAGCTATCAACATGGTTTAACACTTACCGACACATAGCTCGGATTGACTTGACTAGGCTTGTCTAACCTAGGCAATGGGTGTGTGTGTTTACTCAGGTAGGTACACTAGTGGTTTCCATACCAACTTCCTCTCTTGGGCGATACTCTCCCTCTCCTCATTGGAGGGTTCAAATCTTTCTTGCATCCAACTTAGTGCAACATGAACGAAGTTAGCCAATAACATGAAAATCATATTCATCACATATCATTTGCATCATTAAAGCATTTAAAAAACAATCACATCATAATGCATATTCATACATCTCATTCATTAATTGAATTTCATTAAAACATAATCATGTATTAAAACATATTTACTCATAAAAAGGTGATAATAATTGGTGAATAACAATGGGGTGTAACAGTTGGCCAGCATATGAAGAAGGTGAAAATCAAGAATAAATATAAGATCTTTTGGGCTTTTCAGGGATCAATTCAGACAATTCATTTTCAGCAGACTTCTTCTCCTTAGGAGCAGATTTAGCATATGCTTTAGGACAGAAACCCTATTGCATAAAAGGGAGTTGGATGAAAACCTAACTCACTTTGTGGAAGACTTCATAATGGAGGTCTCCTTGCACTTCATTGGAGGATTTCAAGTTTTGGAGCAGAATTAGATCATAATTTGGAGCAGATTTCATATCATTTTGTAACAAAATTTTGGATCAGATTTGAGCGCCATTCTTGAAGAGTCATAATTCAGATTTATAAATCAGTTTGGAGCGCCATTTTGAAGTTGTTTTCATGCATGCGGAGCATCATTGCATAATCAGATTTGAAGATCGGATTTGGAGCAGCATTGTTGTGGCATTTTTGTGAGCATATTGCATTAGGATTTTGCCCTGATTTGAATCGCCGCTTTGGAGCAGATCTGAGCGCCCACCTTTGGAGGGCAATTTTCCATATTTGGAGCAGCAAACCCTAAGCGCTTGCCAAGGAGGAATTTACCCACCTAAGGTTTGATATTTGAAGACTATTTTGCATATATTTGGTATGTATAATCATAGTTTTAGATCTAATTTGTGGAGCAGAAATCTGGGCATATGTTTGGCATGTTTGAGCCCTTGAGTTCTTTGTAATATCAGTCCAGAATATTCAGTTTTGTAACAGCAGAAGTTATCTACAGAAAATCGTATCTGTATGTTGCATTTGGATGCCCCATCTTGTGTTTTTCATGGTGGATTTCATGTTTGATATCAATATCACTTGGTAGCATCTTTTGGCATCTTTATTTGTCACGTTTGAGCACTTGCATGTTCACTGTGATATTTTGTTTGAAATCAGAAAATAAAAATCAGAATTCATTTCTAGGGTTTGAGCAAAAGCTAAATTGGAAAAGTGCAGAAATATAAATCAGAAATCCAGGGCATAAATCAGAAATTTTAGGGCAGATGCCATTGGGGATATTACAGTTGCAGAGATAGATTGTTGTTTGAGTTGCTTCTACCTAGAAATGCAAGTCTACTCCTTTAAAATACAATATTGCTTGAAACATATTCATTACAATTTAGTTCATCCTCTCAACTACTCCATTTTGTTGAGTAGTGTGAAGAATTGTGAGCTGATGCTTGATCCCATTTTTTTTGAGATATTATTTAAATGTCTTTGATGTGAATTCATCACCATTATGAGTCCTCAATGTGCCAATATGGGATTGTGCATTATTTTCAATCATTGTGTGAAACTTAAAAAAAGTTTTAAAAGCTTTTTATTTTTGCTTCAAAAAATAGATCCAGGTCATTCTATTGTAGTCATTAATGAACAACATGAAGGATTTATTACCACTAGCAGAAAGAACTAGAAGTGTACCGCACAAATCATGGTGGATCAATTGCAATTTACTTTCAGCTCTCCAATTTGATTTTGAAAAGGCTCTCTTTCTTGTTTAGCCAAGATGGATTCTTCACATTTTTCAATTGTTATTGGCAAAGTTGGCAAACCTACAACACCATTCTTTTGCATTGTTTGAATGTTGTTATAGTTGGTATGACCAAATCTTGCATGCTTGTTGGCATTCCTCCTTCAATGAGATGATCAAATTTGTTGAAATTGAAGGCTCACCTTTGAGTTTCAACAACTTTCCTTTCTCAAATCTAGTCAAGACAACTTTATTAGATTTTCTTTTAATCATTACCTCTCTATTTTCCAACACAATGGAGTGGCTTTATTGTTGAATGAGCATTGGGGACAAAACATTTTGTTTTAGTTGAGGAAGGTACATGACATTAAGGAGAATAAAATCCAAAAGTTTTGGTGACTTAATCAAATTGTCCCTTTTCCTTTAGGTAGAAAACTTCCATATATTTCTTTATGAAACTTCTCAAAGAAATCTCTTTGGAAAGTCATGTTTTGCATGACACTCATATCTAGGACCTAAGCATCATTCTAGGTTGAATTCATTGAGACATAGTTGACATCAATTGATTTTGAAAGCACACATTCAATTGCAAATTGAGCCAATCTGATTAAGAAATTTGATTCTTTCCTTTATTTGCTTCCTTTTGTTTTCGATAGGCCTTAAACTTATCCCATGATGTGTTGCATGTTTGGGCATCACAACTCCTTTTTCTACCACATTATTTGCAAGACAAATTTTGCCTAGCATTTTGTTTCTCATGGTGTTGACCATTATTTTCCTCAATTTGCCTCCTTGTCCTCTATTGGGTCCTTTGCCTATATAATTTCCTTCATTTTTAGAAGATAAACCCTTATTGGAAGATTTGCTATTTTGATGAGCATATCAAATATCCTCTCTAGTGCTTTTAGTCTTTCTTCCAAAAGCTTTTTCTCTTTTCGCCATCTTTTCATCCAGCTAATCAAAAGCGAGCTTTAGTTGATTTCTTGTCTATAGTGACTCCAAAAAGGTTGAATATGTGAAAATAAGAGCATATATATATATATATGAGTACTTCAATTTTTGATGCCAAACTCATTACATCACCATTCATCAACTCAAGTTTGAACAACTTCAATTGTAGTTGTATGATTTTCAATTCTAAATGGGAATAATACAAATCTGAACTTGTTTAGTGCTTCCCATGATGTCAGATGTATTGTACCCTTGTATGTGATGTAATACTTCTCCATCAAGATATGCCAATCACCATCAATGAGCTCCACAAACATATGGAAAATGTGCTCTACTCTCATTTAGTTGCTCATTTGATGCGGTTTGGAATAACCTTAAGGGATACAAGGTCATATTGGGCAAAATATTGTGCAGAATTTACTGACATGTTTCATCAAATTGGCTCACTAATAATATTCTTCACTTTGAGTGCAACAGATGTATTGGCCTGATTTGCATGCATCAATGCCTAGAATTCCAACAACAAATCCACAAGAAGCCCAACATTAGCTTAAATAAAATATTATTGATTATCCTCATATAGTGCCATACTAC
Organism: Sequoia sempervirens; assembly: GCA_007258455.2. NCBI lineage: Eukaryota > Viridiplantae > Streptophyta > Pinopsida > Cupressales > Cupressaceae > Sequoia > Sequoia sempervirens. Next base: position 24,547 of record VDFB02064650.1, read on the forward strand.
ATGCACCTATGACATACAATTTTTTGAAAATAGATACTAGAAAAAGGAATAAATATAAATGATTATTGGTCTAGATATGAATGACAACATAAAGATTCACCAAATGAGCATGGATTCATATGGTACATGAAGCACCAAATATGGACAATCTTGATTGGAAAAATGAGTAGGAATAAAAAATGTAAAGAAATACTTCCATTCTATTGTTCATGCAATGATGATTTGTGAAATATAATGGGTCTATGGTTAGATCGCATGCCATTTGAAGGGGAGTTGTGTATGATGTCCCCTTTTAAATAAAAAGATGTATAAAATAAAATATCCCTTGTAGAATTACCTCCTTGCTTTTCCTAAGTACTTCAAGTTATCACAATGAAAATTTATTCTCTTTTTTAGAGCTTCTTTCAAGGCGGAGAATGAATCCTTTGATTGAGCCAAATGGGGTGGAGCAAATAAGACTTCAAGTTAGATGATTAGTTACAAAGAACTTGTTCATGTTGTATTACATCAACCAAATGACCAATCTCAATATACCAATATAGTAAATTCGTTGCATCTCTTTTTGTGTATAAGTTAAGATGAGATTCAAGAAGAGTATGATTGCCCAGATGACCAAGGTCAATAGACCAACATATCCATGTCATTACATCTTTTCGTATGCAAAAGTTACAATGAGAAATGACATAGGATTAAAATAAGGCCATAGACGCAATGCTTTTAACACAATTGAATCTTAAACAATTATTATTCTTTTCCTTATTCAAATGGCTTTTATAGTACCCTTACATAATGTTTGATTTCATGGTTTAATTAAAAATGTTCTAGAGAACAAAATTAAATTTATAATAAAAATTTACATAAAATAATTTACAAGATAGAATCTAGAGACATAAAATTCTAAGGCACTAACGGGCATTTCCATTTTAACCCTTCACCATAAAATTTACAAAAATAAAATTAGAGACATAAAATTCTAGGGCCCTAGCCTTGATAAGAACCTCGATTGATGGAGAAGTATTACATCACATACAAGAGTACAATACATCGGACATCATGGGAAGCACTAAACAAGTTGAGATTTGTATATATATATATATATATATATATATATGAGTACTTCAATTTTTGATGCCAAACTCATTACACCACCATTCGTCAACTCAAGTTTGAACAACTTCAATTGTAGTTGTATGATTTTCAATTCTAAATGGGAATAATACAAATCTCAACTTGTTTAGTGCTTCCCATGATGTCAAATGTATTGTACCCTTGTATGTGATGTAATACTTCTCCATCAATCGAAACCGAATCAGCAACCTTGTTCCACTCTTGAGGGATGTGGGTAAAAGAAACCGAATCCAACATGGATCCCAAACTGCATAATATGCCTAACAACTGAAGCCAATTGTCAATCAGCTCCCTCAAGATTCTATCCATTCAACAAATTAACAATGACTTGAGAATCCGATTCGCAGATGATCTTGTGCCAACCAAGAGCACAAGCCTGCTCCATAGTCCACAAAATCGACAAACCCTCCATGTAGTTATTGGTTTGCTACCACTTATGAAAGGAAAATAAGAAAATAACCGTACCAGAACTATCTCTCCCAACTCCACCAGTCCCAACAAGCCTAGGATTAGCCCTAGAAGAGCCATTAGTGTTAATCTTTAAAACATCCACTAGAGGAGGAGACCAACCTCCAACTCTCTGAAACTTCTTTTTGCCATTCCTTCCACTTCAGACACAAAAGGAGTCAAAAGCCAAACCATGAAGGCCCAAGCTATTCGCAATCTCCTCATCTCTCCTATCCAAAGGAAAGGACACCTCGCATTTGGCTTCCACAGTCTCTTGAATCATACAAATGACTCTCTGCCAAACTTGTTGGGTCATTAGCTTACCACCACGAAAAATCCTTCGATTCCTTTCAAGCCAAATTTGCTAAAGGATGAAAGTAGGCCCAATGCACCACACAATCAGAAGAAAAGAGGCTTGTGTTGCGGGTCGCCCCAGACTACTCCAAAATTCCACCAAAGAGGAAGCATGGACACAAGGATGTCTCCAAATGCCCCACCAAAAATGCCAAATATACTAAGAGAAAGGACAACAAAAGAATAAGTGGGCCGAGTCCTCCTCATTGCACCCACAAAGCACACAAATAGAAGGGCCCTGGAATCCTCACTACTGAAGATTATCCCAAGTTAAACATCTGTTCCAAGCTAAGGTCCACAAAAAACAATTACATTTAGGCCAAGAAAATTTATTCCAAACATGTTTCCACTAGGAAACTTCCATCCCTCCATACTTTTGAGAAATCAGCTCCTAATACCCACTAGCCAACGTGAAAACCCCCTTAGGATTCAGACTCCAAGCCAAAGTATCCCTCTCCCTGAGAAAGTTGCATTCTTTGCTTGCAAGAATATTTTTGAGCTCAACACGATCCTCCTTCAAACCACTAGCAGGCTACTCACTAGGCTCCTTCAATCTAGACACTTCCACATGCCCACAAAATAAGAAGATTTAAAATCCACCACCTAGGACCAACCAACCTCCAAGAAGCTTTGACATATTCTGCAGGTTAGGATGTATGCTCATGATAGGAGAAAACCCATCCCACGAATCAAACTAGAAGAGGGCCTCATATCCCCTATTATAGATCCAAAACAAGCCTTCCTTGATTAGCTTAGCTCCTTTTTTAATTGTGTCCCAAGTCACGTAACCTTTTCCAACAAGCGGAAACCATGGGACTTCCCCCTTCGAAACACCCTTCAGATATTTGTGAGAAATAATCCTTGCCCAAACATGATCCTGCTCAATGCACCATCTCTAATAAAGCTTAGTAGATAATGACAAGTAAGCCAAAGAGGATTGCCGCAACCTGAGGCCACCAATTGTTTTGGCCTATAGACAATTTCCCACTTCACCAGACTCCATTTTGAAGATGTCAAGCAACTAGCCCATAAGAATTGCCTAGCTAGGGAGTCCAAACCCTTAATGAACTAGCAGGAGCAACCTGAAGCATACACCTATAATTAGGGAGGGCCTGAACCACTGACTTAAGAAGTTGCACCCAACTGGCAAAAGAAAGCCACCTTTGAGTCCAATGGTTCACCTTTGCACAAAACTTGTCTAAGATATTTTGGCAGGAGCCTCTAGGAAGGTTACCAATAGAAATAGGAATGCCAAGATAAGTAAAAGGCAATTGGCTAATCTAGAATCTCAGAATACGAGCAATGCGTTGTTGGATGAGCACAAGAGTATTAAAGAAAAAAATGGAGGATTTACCCTCATTGATCTGTTGACCAGAAGCCGCAAGGTAGATATCCAACACCCTACGCAAATTAGTAACCTCGCTAACTTTGGCCATACCCATTAGAGTAGTATCATCCACAAATTGCAAGTACTATTGAGGTAAAAAACCATTACCCCACTGCCAACCTTGAATAAGACCTTGATCAACGTAATCATTCTTCCCAGGCCTTCAGCCAAGAGAATAAAAAGATATGGAGAAAGGGATCTCCCTGCCTAAGGCCTTTGGATGCCTTGAATAAGGGAGACAGGTCCCCATTAACCAAAACTGAGAAAGAAGTGGAGGTGACACAACTCATAACCCACAAAACCCACTCCTCAACAAAACCAAAAGAGAGAAGCACTTTCTCTAGAAAGGACCATTTAACCCGATCACAAGCTTTAGCCATGTCAAGCTTGATGAACATAGCTTTTTCCTTGGAGATTGCCATGGAATGGATAGTTTCAACAGCAATAACCACACCATCCAAGATTTGTTGACCCACCACAAAACCTCCCTATTCCTTTGAAACTAGCTTACCAATCCAACGTTTCAATCTTTCAACCAACAACTTTGATAGAATCTTGTAGACCACATTACAAAGGGCAATGAGCCTAAACATACCCAAACTATCAGCCCCATCACTTTTGGGGATGAGAGCAAGAAAAGTAGAGTTCATATCCCTTAGCATATGTTTGTTCCTCTGGGATTCCCGCACCACTTCTAATAAATCCAGATTTATAATGTCCCAAAATTCTTGGAAAAATTCAACAGGGAAACCTATCAGACCCAAAGCTTTCCCCTTCTTCATTTGAAAAACAGTAGCTTCCAATTCCTCCAGGGTAATACCATGAAGCAGATAATCATTCATTTCCCTAGAAACAAGAGCAGGAATACAGGACAAGACAAGATTCTCTTCGGCACAACCATCAAGAGAATCCTCTCTAAACAAATCAGCAAAGTACCTGGAAGCTTCTCTGGAAATATCTCCTTGAGAGGACAACTACTCGGCCCTGGTATTCACAAGGTAAGGGATGGAATTTCCATGTCTCCTAGCCTTAACAAAATTAAAGAAAAAGGCCGTGTTTCTATCACCTTCCTGAAGCCACGCCACACACGCCTTCTGCTTCCAATAAATCTTCTCCCGCAACTCACACTCCTCTAGAGCTTTCAAAGCGTGTGCCTCTGCCAACAAAGACTCCTTGGAAAGTCCAAAGTCCCATTGTAACGGGACTTGCCAGGACTCGGCAAGTCGCAAGTCTAGTCACCCTGGCCAAGTCCTGGGGGCTTGGACTCGGACTCGGACTTGACCGAGTCTTGCCGAATCTTGGTTGGACTTGCTGATTCTGGCGGACTTGCCAAGTCCAGGCAAGTCTTGTCATCAAGATTCGGCAGGCAGGGTTTGAAAAGTGCAAAAAATTAGTTGTTTTTTTAACTTATTGTGAATGCAAAATGATGTATGCCATGAAGGTTTGTATGGTTTTGGAGGTCTTAATTTGGGCAAAGCACCCCCAGGGTGTTGCCTCGGGACCTCGCTGGGGGCGCTGCCCCTCGACCCCATTGGGGGCACTGCCCCTAGACCCCCGCAAGGGGCATTGCCTCTTGAACCCACTGGTGATGTTGCTGACGCTGCCTCCAGACTCTCACAAGGGGCGCTACCCCCAGACCCCCGCAATGGGTGTTGTCCCTTGACCCCACTGGGGGTGCTGCCTCGAAACCCTTGCAAGGGGCACTGCCCCTTGACCCCATTGGGGGTGTTGCCCCTAGAGCCCCGCGAGGGGCGTTGCCCCTCAACCCCACTAGAGGCATTGTGCCCAGACCCCCACAAAGGGCACTACCCCTCAACCCCATTAGGGCAATTTCCCTGATACTTGAGATTATGGCTGCTACATCATCTAGGACCTATCTTAGACACATTCGTAAGAAGGATGCAGGCTCCTTTGAGCCATAGACTTCTAGTTATTGTTTTGAATCTTTTGATATTTCATATTTGTTTGGAACATTTGATGTGATGGATTTCATATTCGATGAGTTTTGTATGCATTTGAGTCTTTGACTATATATCTAAGTGTGCTATTTCCTTGAGCAGCTCAGCTACAATTTGTGTTTCTATTTATATGATCGATGTATACTTGTGTTAGTGACGAGGACCTTGATTGGGTTGACCGGGCAGATAGAGAGGTTGAGGCTATAGCCATGGCAGACGAGGAGGCTAAAGCACGAGCAAACACATCCACAACTAATGTTGGTGAGGGTGGCATGGAGTCACAAGCAAAGACTATGGCTGCAGTTACTACATCATCTAGGACCCACCATAGATGCCTTCGTAGGAAGGATGCAAACTCCTTTAAGCCACAGACTTGTAGTTATTGTTTTGATATTTCAATTTGATGTCATGGATTTCAAATTCCATGAGTTTTGTATACATTTGACTATATTTATATATCTAAGTGTGCTATTTCCTTCAGCAGCTCAACTACAATTTGTGTACTTTATACTTATGTGATCGATGTATACTTGTGTATGTGATCAAATTTGCTTCTTTTTAATGATGTTATTTTGTCTTTAAGGTTTATTCAATAAAGGGTGCTTGAAACGAGTTTTAAATCCTTAAAAATCTCTAAATTTCTAGGGTTTTTTCATTTTGCCGAGTCTGTGCCGAGTCCAGGCGTTGAGTCTTGAGTCTCGAGACGAGTCACCCTAGCCGAGTCCCAATCTCGTTACTATGGTCCAAACTCTCTGATCTCACAAGTAATAGCATCCCAACTGTCCAAAGCAGCAGCCTTAGCATGAAAGATGTTGCCAAAACATAGCCTATTCCACCGTTTGAGTTGATACTTCACATACTGCAGTTGCTTAACAAAGGAGAACATTGCGGTACCAAAAGCAAGTTTGCCCCGTTGCCACCAATCAACAATATAATCCTGCAACGAGGGATCCTGCAACCACATAAGTTGAAACTTGAAGGAGGGAGATTGAGCAGCACATGCCAAAGAGGAAGAGAGCTTAATTGGCTAGTGATTAGACTCACACCAATCAAGAATCTTAGAGCAAGTCATTCGGGGCCCACCAATCCAAAAAAGGAAACCAAAAACTTGTCAAGCCTTTTGACAATACAGTCCATACCACATCTCCTATTGTTCCAAGCATAGTTTGCAGACTCGGTTGGACTCGGCGGACTCGCCGTGGACTCAGGAGTCCATTGGCTAGCCGAGTCGACTCGCCACAGACTCGGGAGTCGAGTCTAGGAGAGTCCTGGGTCGGGACTCGGGAGTCCAACCTCAAGACTTGGAGAGTCCTGAGGTCAGACTCGAGAGTCCAACCTCAGGACTCAGGAGTCCCAACCCAGGACTCTCCTGTGTGGCTGGGAGTCAAAAGTGTGGGGTCGGGACTCGGGAGTCCAACCTCAGGACTCGGAGAGTCCTGAGGTCAGACTCGGGAGTCCCAACCCAGGACTCTCCTGTGTGGCTGGGAGTCAAAAGGGGTTAAAAAGAGTCTTGAGGTTGGACTCAGGAGTCCCAACCCAAGACTCTCCTGTGTGGCTGGGAGTCAAAAGGGGTTAAAAAGAGTCCTGAGGTTGGACTCGGGAGTCCCAACCCAGGACTCTCCCCGTGTGCTGGGAGTCAAAAGGGGTTAAAAACCCATGTTTTTTTTAACTTTTTCTTTCATTTTAACACTCAAGTTTGTGAAATACAGGTCTGCAAATTGAATTGGGGTTGAAAGAAGCCAAGATTATATGTAAACATTTATAATCTTATGATGCTTTATACATTGAAACTATGAGTATTTGATGACTATGAATGATTAAATTTCAATTATTGAGTGTTTGATGATCATATGACATGTGTAATCTTTGAATTATGAGTGTTTGATAATCAAATTAGGCTCTTATGTTCTCTAAATGCATTAATTTGTTCTTGTTTTTTTGTAAAACTACGTTTTTTTTTTGCCGAGTCCTAGCCGAGTCTTTTCCCGAGTCTGTGCCGAGTCCCGAGTCCGAGTCATATTTTTGGGCTGCCAAGTCCGCGGCGAGTCCGAAGTTTGCAAACTATGGTTCCAAGTATACTAACCATTACTGGGTTTAATATCCACAAGATTTAAGAAAGAAATAATGTCCTGAAGAAGAAAAGCAAAAGGTCCTAGCCTCATTACACCTCCCATCTTTTCATCCAACTCAATAATAGCATTAAAGTCACCAACTATAATCTAAGGATAAAGAAGGGCAATACTTCGAATAAAACAAATATGAAACCAAAGGCGCAACTTACCCGACAAATATGTGGGAGCATAAACATTGGATAGAAGAATAATTTCCCCAGTCTCTAAGCTTGAAGCAACCACAGAAATAGAAAACTTACATGACATCCACCAAAGAGGTCGAATCTTCATTGGATTCCATAAGCAAGCTAAACCCCCAACATTACCCCGAGCACCAATACATTGACAATGGCTACTCCCTATATCTTAGGCATCAGACCACACATACTCTCAACTGAAAGCTTAGTTTCTTGAATGGATGGCATATTAGGAGAATGACTTCGCACCAAATCACAAACAACTTTTTGTCAAGGGCCACTGTTCAAGCCCCTTACATTCCATGAGAGAACAATCATTTTTGGGAGTTGGAAAAATGGGAGTCAAGAGTTTTAACAGATCCTAACTCCAACGTTTCCCCCATCATCTTAATTTTCTCCAAGTCCTTTTTTCTACCAGCCTTGGATGGTTTCTCAAAAGCCCCTTTCTTTGGATTTTTGAAGAAGCCCCAAAGGAGGAGTGGCCTTGTTACTCCTCTTTGAATTAGACACCATCTTTTCCAAAGGAAAAGACCATGCACCCTCATTTTTTCCATAACATGATCCACAAGGAACAACAAAAACCTCAAGACTTAGATCCGTGTCCATTTGAACCAAAGGTAAACCACCATCCTTTAAACTCTGAAGATTATCAGAAATATTACCCTCCTGAACTCCCCCTAGGGCACCCTAATCCAGAGTCAGCATACTAGGATTCACCCCCTATTGAATGAGGTCATCTAGCACATCAAAGCAGTTAAAAGTATCCCCTTCTTGCCTCTCCTTGAAGGTTCTCTTCTGTCCACGATTCCTGTTACAGGACTTAATAGGAATAAAACCCTCTTTATCCGCTACTACATCTAACATAGGAGCCTTGCCTTTGTCAGCCCTAGGGGGGTTTCAAGGGGGCTAAGAAGGCAAGGGCTTAGAAGAACGAAACCTAGGGCATCTTCTCTACAAGTGACCATACTAATGGCACATCTGGCAATGAAAAGGGAGAGTCTCGTATTCAAGCTGCTGCATCGAAGAAAACAAACCCACATGGATTTCCAAAGAATTTGGAAGAGGGTTACTCAAATCGATTTCAACACACATGCGCACATAGGTCATTACCTTCCTATCTTGCATTTGTTGAGAAGGCCCCACCAGTTTCCGCAGTAATAGGGCTACTGAATGCAAAATATCATTCTGCCAAAATTCAGCTAGAAACCAAGGAAGACACACCCACACAGGGACACGATTTGGGAGTCCCTTTAAGGGGTTAAAAGTTAAAACCCATATGCCAAGGCTTGATGAAAAGACTAATTTGGTTATGAAAATAAGGCCCTCCTTTCAAAGACTTTGCTATGATCCGCCATGCAATTGAAAACCGCCATGAAATAACTGTTAGCCAATATCACCTCCATTTCCCCCCCAGATTCCAAGTCTGCCTGGCCCATGATTCCAAAAAAGGAAGCAAGACTTGCATTCCCATGAATTTACAAATTAAAGCATGATTAAAAAAAATTCAACATCCTCGGCGATAGTATCCGGCTGGATCACCAAGACAGGCTGTTCTTGATTCCTCTCCAAGCACCCATCAATTTTCAGAATGCAAGGGCCACCTGGCTGAGCAGACCCTCCCACCCTCAAATCCATAAACATACCATTACTCTCAGCATCACATTTTGCCGGAGACGACAATTTCGCACCCAAGGAAGCACGGTAATCCAAATTCAGTTTAGGGCTTGAAGCCCCACTAGGAGCCATAACAAACCCAAGCAGAAGAAAAACCTACTTGAAAGCCCCAAACACTAGGCTTTTGCACCGAAAACCAGACAACAAACCCCAAGCAAAAACAAGAATGAAGGAAGAAAAAGAACGCCCCCCCAAAAGCAAGAGTACCCCCCCACCAAAGATCGCAGCCAACGAATGCAGCAAAGAAGCGCTGCCTACACATGCACACAAGTGCCGGCAACATGCAGGTCAGGCCTCACAGCTGCGACCCAGCAGCCTTCCCCCCTGCGCGCAGACCTTCACCATCATGACTTGGCTCAAGGTACAATTTGATTTGCATTGAATTCTACAATTTATTTCGTGACAATGAATATATTGATCACCTTACACATGCCAAAATGTAACCCATGTTGAAAACAAAGCATTATGTTATGGGTTTAATGTGTTCGTCACACCATGGTGTAGGAACTCATGCCAAATCTCATCCTGTGACCTCTGAAGTTGTCTTCATGAAGGAAATTATGTGTCAGGAACAAATTCTGCTCCATTTATCTCTCTGGGCATTCTGCAGTAGTGAACTCATTTCTCAGGATTACCATGATGTTTCTGTTCTATCAATTTGAGTGTGAAAACATCCCTTGAGTCGTCATTTCTGGTTTTCAACTTAGGGTACTTGCTAAGGATCACTGTTACTGGTTTTTAATCTGTGATGGCCATTGACATTAGGTGCTCAGAAACAAGTATTAATACCCTGATCAGGAATGAATGATGGATGATATTTCAGACTGGAATGGATAAAAATCAGGAGAGTGAAAGACCTTTTTTCTAAATATGCAAGCCAGAAACAGACACATGAAAAACTAGATGTCGACAAATCATAAATACCCAAAAATATTCATAGATGCAAGCTTGTGCCTTAATAATGACCATCACTTCTCTTCTTTACCCAAATCCCCAAATACAGTATCATACATGGTTCTTGTGAAATTGAAAAATGACAAGAGATTAGACACAATGAGAAATATATACTCATTTAATACTTTATAAAAGTGCAAGCCTTATAGGTCAGTCTACTAGCTGGTCATTATGGCGCTGGAGGTTAGTTGGCTTGCTGGCTTTGTTGTGGCCAAAACTGCACAAGAGGATGTCAAGCTGTAGGCAGAATGTGAGCTATATGTAATGTCCCCTTTGAGAGATTCCTAATGTTAGGCTTGCAAAACAATAATAATCACAACTGATATTAGTAATAAGTTAATAACAAATATCAACTTTACGGTAATATTCAAATTCATACATAAAACATTATAATATTGAGATCAACACATCATAGCTAAAACATCATTAATATTTAGATCCATAGTTCATAGCATCATTAATATTTGAATCCAAAATACTTTAATAGCACTAATAATATTTCAAGGCATATTCCTATAATCAACCATATTAGAATTCATTAGAATTGCTTGCAAACCACAATCTCAAGGGTCATTGCCTTTGTATTGCAAGAGCATGGAAGGATTTTAGATCCATTTCATCCCTCAGTCTGCTTTGCTGGTCATCCTCCTCGATCAAGCCCAACAGCACGGAAGTGGATTTCTGGTCCATTCGGCCGCCTGGCCCACGAGTATGGCAGAACCTCCAGTTCATCCATCTTGGGGTGGCATTCTTGGTAAGATGCATGGAGGCTGTCCTATTCAACCAAGCCCCAAGAGCACGGAAATGGATTTTGGGACCATTCAACCTCCAGGCCCATAACATGGTAGAACCTCCAGTATTTCCTTTTTGGGGTGGCGTGCTTGATATAAAGAATTTCTAGTCCTTCAAAATCTTGTGACTTGGAAGGTTGATCGGCCTCCCTATTTGCAAGACACTTCTGTAAATTCAAAATTGATTGCTAAAGGAATTTGCTATATTAATTGCTAATAAAATATCATTATGGAATTATAATAGATTTACTTACAAGCGGCTGTAATAACATGGTTTCTGCAATATATATATATATATATATATATATATATATATTTATATATTCCTAATTTATATTCTTACTTCAAAATAATATTCTTTGCTGAAAACAATATTTATTTCCAATAGATATCTTATATTTCAATCTCTTATTTTCCTTTTTTTCCAACTTCCATGCCTTTCTGATCTCTTTTATATATTTAATTGAGAGGGGGTCATAACTCTTCATCTTACCCTTTGCAAGAGTCACAACCCATCGCTGCCAAAACTCTTAATAATTTATTTTTATTTTTCTGTTTTGTGGATTGCAGCTAATTCTCTTTATTTATCCCTAACAGATTATCTTTGTAGGATCGCTGCCTTCTGATTTTTCACCTTTATTTTTAAAAGAGGCGATCAAGGAATTAATACAGCTATGATCTCATTATTTAATATTGTGAGTTGATTACCATGTTTGGCAGGGGCATGACACTATATGACATTTCTCCAATAACAAGAGTATTGTCTAGTTAAGTGCCTTCTTGATTCAAGCCTTTATGCTGTCATTTATTATCTAAAATGATCATATGTGCCTCATTATTTTCTTTTTATCATGAAGTCAATAGTAGTTGGATGGGCTTGCACTATTGGCTTGTTTTGTTTGTAGTGTCATCATTTGTAGCATTCTCATAATTCTACATCTCAATCAGTTTGGAAGTGGAATTCTCATGCCTAAATAATTTTAGGATATGAGGTCCTGGTTTAGACTCCAGACTTATAAGTTATTCTGTAATCTATATCAGAGAAGATTTGAGTTCATGTTGAATTCAGTTGGCTTTGATTGCATGAAATTACAAATGATAATATTAATTTTTCTTTGTGTAAGCATTACATTTTTTATTAAATATTTTTTGATTTGATTGCAGGTTTCTGAGTGGATGCAAAAGCACAAAATGTTTAAGTTTGAATCAGGTTACTATGTTGTCCATATGCACTTGGTAGCTCAAGTGCATGGCATAGCTCAAGCTGAAGAGTATTTTGCTGATCTCCCTGAGAATGCAAAGAATAAAAGAACCCATGTTGCTCTCCTCCAGTGTTACGTCCAAAAGCAATTGATTGAAAAAGCAGAGCAACAAATGGAAAAGATTAAAGAGTTAGGCTTTGCTAGTGATGGGCATGCTTATTGTGAGATGATGACTCTCTATATGGCAGTTGGCCAAACAGACAAAATTCTTTTGGAAGTTAAGCATATGAAGGAAATGAAAGTGCCACTAGATACACAAACTTATAATCTATGGATTAGTGCATGTGGTGCCATGTCTGACATTAATGGGGTAGAAAAGATTGTGGATGAAATAAAGGATGGTGGTATAGATAATGTACATTGGACAACCTATAGTACCCTAGCAAACATATACGTCAATGCTGGTCTTGTAGACAAAGCAAAATCTACTTTGAAAGAATTGGAGAAAAGAATTCCTCGAAGATCAGTTGATGGATTTGATTCTCTTATTACCTTGTATGGTGCTCTTGGTAATAAAGATGAAGTTTATAGGATATGGCAATCTGTAAAGAAGGCTTTCAATAGACCATTCTTTTCAACTTATAAATTTGTGCTTACTTCATTGGTAAAGGTTGGAGACATTGAAGGAGCTGAACAGATTTTCCATGAATGGGAGTCCTCAACTCCTTCAATTAATTGGAAATTATCCAACATAATTCTTGAAGCTTATGTAACGAATGGTATGCTGGAAAAAGCTGAAATATTTCATGCGAACGTCTCAGATAAAAAATGTTATCTAAATGGCAGAACCTGGGAAATTCTGACAGAGGGTTATTTAGAAAGCAAACAAATATCAAAGGCAATTGTAAGCATGAAGGAAGCTCTAAGAAAAGGGAAACCTAAAGAATGGCAACCAAAATCTGAAAATGTGAGGAGCATCCTAAAACATTTTGATGAGCAGGGCAATGCAGAAGATGCAGAGGAGTTCATGGTACTTCTTAGACGTTTTAAATAGAGGTTTACAACTTCATTTAACTTACATTATGTGGTAAAGCTGCTCATGCAGTATTGGAGAAAACAGAAAAGGATGGTCTAAGCCCTGATGAAGAAATTGACAGGCTGCTCAAACTAGTCAATTCTTTAAAATTGGCTTGACTATGTGGTTCCATATCACTTTGATGTTGTTTCCTATAGATATAATATTAGTCCAAATATAATTGGATTCACATTTTAGCAGCTATTTTGCAGGATAATATCTTAGTTGCTTTAGCAGTGATCTGATTGCGCTGAGCAAAGGAGCAACCTTGGATACCATCGGTTTGCAGACAATTTTGAATAAGAAAGTTATTTCTTTATTTGGCTTTAGCTTTTATTTCTAGGCATTCCCCACTATAGAATGATCTGAGTTTACAGGGAAACAAACAAATGATTTGAATCTTTGTTTAATTCTCTCAGCTGAGGCTATGTTTTGTTTGTTGAATTGTTCTTGGATAGTTTATAATGACATTGGAGATATGATAGGCATAGAGATGATTGATTTTCGTGTTCCACCAACTTTTGGGGATGGGGAGATATGTTTTCAGGATGGCTTATTCGGGAGGCCTTTTAAGGGGATGTCAATTAAAAAATATAGGAAATTCCAAATATTCATGTGATAAGTCATTCATCATAGACACCATAGAACCTTATTTTTTCTAATAAAAAGAAAGGCTTTATTTAATCACAGAAAATGTTACATAAAAATACAAAACTGAATGACAAAAGCAGCAAAAAAGCTGGGCTAAGTTAGGTCCAGCAGAGTTGAGAATAATTCAGAACCCATAAGAGGAAAAAGTTCCTCATATTTGAAAATGTCTGGACACAAGTTGAATGCAGACGAAGATAACTGCGTTTATTGGCCTTTTTGTTAGGAAGATGGTTCAAATTTTTAAGAATATACTGCCAGCTAATCTGGCCAAAATCTTGTATCATCTTTGAGAATTGATTCTTTAAAAAATGAAGTTGGATAGATCTGATCACATGCTTATTTGAAAAGCATTGAACTATCAACTTTGAATCCCCATAAATAGTAAGGTTTTTCAGCTTTTCCTTGGTTGCAGAAAGAAGAGTATAAATTCAGCAAATGTTGGTGGAAGTCAATCTGAGATTAATGAAGAAATCTAAATCTTAAGCTGAGGAGTAGATCATAAAGACACCACCAGCAACAACTATGCTAGGATTGTGTTTTGAGGCATCGTAAAAAAATAGTGCAGGATATTTGAAATGAATTTTTGGAGCATTGTTGATGAAACCTGAAAGGTTCCATTTTAGAAGAAAATAAAATGTTTATGAGAGGCTTGCCTTGGAGTGTGCTGGAGTAACATGTATTTCATTGCTGGGTTTCAATTTCTAAGTTCAATTTGTTTCAAAAGGGGACCCCAAAACACACGCACATGGAGAGAGGGAGGAAGGGAGAGGGAGACGATTTTGAAAATTTTGAGTGATTGAAGTTCCATTATGATGATTTTCCAAATGCCATGAATTTTTTTTATGTTTTAAGTAAATCAATAGCTCTAACAATTAGGGATCAAATTTTAGAGGCACCACCACCTTTGAAGGATGGAGTTAAGAAAGTACATGCCATCTTTACCATCACCATAACAATGAACAAGAAATTGCTTCCAAAGAGCTGATGGGAAGGTTGGAGATGCCTGATTTAGTTAAAACTAGTCGGCTTGAAAGGCTTAGTCGCCTATTGCTGAAGTTTTGAATATGCTTGTCAGTTTCTTACAAAAAGATCAAGCAAGTAGTCAGAGCTCTTCGGTTTGAAGCTCATAGAAACACCCATTTTTTTTTTAAATGCTAGCATCATCATGGACTGATTGATGGATTTGGAAAAGCTACGATTTTTAGTACCATAGCTGTTTATGTTGTAAAATCTTTATTTGTTGGCATTCATGGCAGCTTCAAAGAGAGTAAGAAATTGTTAAGGCAATTCTTAAGCCTTCTTACGTTTAGCCTAGCAGTTTCTCCTAACAAGATATTGTGATTTGCAAATTAGGCATGCGTAATCTTTTTAACCCGATAACCGACCTTTATACAAATAATATTTGAAGTTCGCTTTTCAGCTGAGAGGGGTCCATCCAAAGCTTAAGTTAAAACAGGGACATCCTTAATGCAAACCTTTGGTGACCTTAAATAATTTGGCTAGAGATCCATTGATGATTGGGGTAACCCAAGGATTGATGATACAACCAAAGATCCATGTCATGAAAGACAAAGGGAACCCAAAAGCAGTACTAGGAAGTCAAAGGGCATTAGCCATGTCAAGTTTAATGGCAATGATTTTCTTAGCCACCTTGTTGGGGTGTATTGTTTCATGCAAAATCACAATATTGTTATATATTTGTTTGCTTGGAATGAACACTTCTTGCTTCTTAGAGATATAAGGCTCAAAGATTTTTTGATTTTGATGGCTAAGGTTTTAGTTATAGACTTGCAAGAAGAGTTGCATAGAGAAATATACCTAAAATTATTGAAGGGGTTAGTATTTTTTTTTTTAGGAATCAATGTTAGGAAGGTGGAGTTGGTAACACTAGTAAACACCCTTTTTGCAAACATCTTCCACTAGGTTAAGGAGTTTAGTTGCAATGAGATCAAAAGATCAATGATGGATTTTGATAACCCATAAGGTCTAGGGGCATTATCTTTAGTTGTGTTAAAGGCAACCTCTTCGAGCTCATCCTTAGTGATCACTTCACAAAGGAGATTTTCAAAATCCTCAGTGATGTTATTGGGGATGTCATTAAGAAGAAAGGCTTGACCAACAAGGCCTCTATTTGACTTTTGGTAGAGAGCTTCATATCAATCATGGGTAACTTCTTTTATGTCATCATTGTTAGGAATTGTGTTTCCATTTCCCAACACAATTTCTTGATCACATTCCTTTGATACCTTTGATGGGTTTTGTGGAAGAATTTGGTATTAGTATCACCTCATGGAATCAAATCATACAAGATTTGAGCCTCCAATATTGTTCTTCCTATTGGGCTCTTTTGTGCAATTGAGTAAGGAGATAATTTATTTCAACTCTAAGGGCTTTAGTGAGGGGCTCCATTTTGGAAAGTTCTTCAATTTTCCCAAGTTTGAATAGAAGTGAATATTTTTGGCACAACAAACGTTAAATAGGATTTTTATCCATTTTCTCATATTGAATTTTAATTTAGATATTTTGGATTTTTAGGTATCTTGGACATTACTAGAAGAACACTTAGAGACTTAGTTGTACCCAACTTTTGAGCAGAAGCTAGGCAAATGAATCAAATTTGTGCTAATTTGAAGGGAGTAAATCCCTTTTGTTGTTACCACCATCCAAAGAATTGGTTTATGGCCAAAAATTGTGCTCTAAATACTTTTCTTGGTGATGGGGGAAGAGAGTAAGAATGTCTTGCTGAATTAGAAACATGTCAAGCCTCTTAGCAATGAAGTTATCTCCAACTATCTTATTTAATCAAGTCTATTTCCCTATATTTGGTTTGATATCGTGCAACCTAGGTAAGGAAATAATTTCTTCAACATGCTCTTTGCAAGGATCACATATTCTTGAGCCAACCTTTTTCTAGAAGGAAAGGGACTAAGATTAAAATCACTTGCCAAATTCATGTTTCAAGGCTTTTATTCTTCAACGTAAGAAAATAGAGAGCTAACATTGTTTGTTGGTGATAGGCTAGTTGGGTGCATAAACATTTAGGTAAGTAAACAAGAATCCTATCACCTCAAAAGTTGAGGAGAGCCAATAGTCACTTTGATGCCCATTAATCTTGATGAGATAGTATACCAACAATGAGGAGGCCTCCAAAGGTTCAATTGACACTAATGACGTTCACTTCAAATGAATTTGAAATAGACCTTCATGAGTCATCCATACTTATTTGATCAAGTTTTGTTTCTTGAATTCCTACAAAGGTAGGAGAATCATCTTTAATGAGATCCTTGAGGTAGTTTTTCTTTAGTACACCACCTAAACCTTGACAATTCTACAAGAGGAAAATCATGTTTCAAAATGTCTCTTGCGTTTGAAGTAACCTTACAAAGTCAATTGGGTTTTGGCATGTATGTTTTATTTGCTTCTTTACTTTTGATTTCTTGATTTATTTCCCTTCCTAACTTGGTATATAATTTTAGTAAGGTAGGATCAATTTCAAGGCCATGAAAAATGTCATCCTTTACTATTTCTTCTTCCAAAGGTTCTTTAGGTTAGTCTTTGAGCATGGTTTGAAAAACCAAAGGAGCCTCATGAGAGGTTACTTTAGTGTCCTATTCTTGAATCTCTTCTTTGGGCTTTGAATTAGATTGAACAATATTTGAGTCAAAAGAGGACAACAAATTCATTTGAGTTCTCAAGAGGAAAAGGATCAGGTCCAGGTTTTGATTTCTTGCTTTTAGGTCTTTTGTTTCTTTCTTGCTTTGCACCCTTTGGAATCCATCATTGTTCTACATATTTTTTTGATAGTTGGGACTTCTTGATTAAGAGGGAAATCCCTAGAAAAATAATCATATTCATGACAATGCAAGCATTTGAAGGGTAGATGTTTGTAACCTAGCATCTAACTAGACACCCACTCCAAAATCTTGATGTTTTAGGTAGGGCCTTTTAAAGGTTATTCCACACATAAATACAAGCAAAAACAACATTAGAAGATTTGGGAGGGATCTAATCAAGAAAATTTTCCAATTTTATTTTTAATGATTTATAAGGAGGGTTTATTCCAAAGATGTAACGAGAGAAAGCAAAGCCTTGCCCAAACCAACACTTATTTGGGCACATTCACTTGTGAATAAATGTGAATAGACTAGAAGTTTTGAAAGAGAGCATTTGAACCCACAAACCATAGACATTCTTGAAAAATAGCATCCCACTACTCTTTGGTTTCAGAAATGACCATGAAATAACCACAACTACACAAGCAAAAATTCAAAGGAAGAAAATTTTGGATCACTAATCATAATATATCCATTTCTCAAGAACTAGATGACTCAAACATAATCCTATGAAGTGTCCAACAAGGGCATGTTCAAGGATCATTACGATAGAGCAAGTCATGTTTTCTATAGGAAGCTTAAATATTGGCAAGGTTTAAGCTTGGAGATGAATGTGTTTGAGGCCATTGAAGTTGATTTGCTTGACCTAGCAACATCATGGTGATATGATTTCAAAATTAGGTTATGCCTAAGTGTCTAAATTTGTAGATAATAAGGGCAAGAGGTAAGATGGGGAAGTACATAGTAGGGTTGTAAATATCGTACCCACTTGTGCATAGAGAAGCAATGTGTGAAGGACACCTAGGGCACATAGAGAACATCACAACACATGATGCACTATGCACCAATGTTATTCAAATGTGGGCTATTGAGTTTCATTAAATAAATAACATCAAAACATTATATAACCTTATTACAAACACTTGAGGAGAATTGATAATGCACATGAAAGTCAACACATAAATTCTCATTGTTGTCATTGTTACTGTGGTATATATTAAATGAGATAATAAATTGCCCAAGGCTATAAGTTTCAATTACAAAATGAAAAACATAGAAAACATGTCATTCCCCCTAATCTTTATTTGCTAACTTTGCATCCAAGTTAGAGTTAGAGTTAGAGTAACTACCAATATGAGGGATTGCCTCATCCAATGGAAGCCTAACAAATCCTTCATGTGCCTCCTCATCAATTTGTGTGAGATCTTTGGAATCAACATCCTAATGTGTAGTTGGAGTTTAATGATACTTAGGAGTCTATCAATTTTGAAGTTACAAGGTAGTACACATGGCCACCAACTTCTCTACTCATCGAGAAATAATTTTATTTATGTTTCTCTTGACTGATTGAATAAAGCTATAGGCGGACCGATTCCTCCCTACAACATAGGAACTAACATGTGAGATGACACAAATGAAAAACATCCTTAATTCTATTGCATCTTTGTTATGCCATGTCCACTATATAATAATGTTGGTTTGAGCTAATATAACTCTATTTTTCCTCACCTTAGGTTTGCTAAATGTTGGACTACAAAGATTTCAAAGGCAATCCATTATATTGAAAGTAAAGTGTCTTCCTTATTGCTATACATTTTTTAGATGGCCTTCATGAGCCCCATTTTCAACTCTTCATCATGAGAATGAGGCACTTTCCTAGACCTTGGTGCATATCATTTGGGATTTAGAGCATATGTTATCATATGAAGCGGGTGTTTGTTGTGCTCCATTGTTGTATCATATGTTCTTGGTATGCTCCCTATATAATCTCAAATTAGGATTTTTCTATGAATTATTTGCTTCATTTGTGTAAGCATGTTGTCAGTTCTTTTGTAAATATCTCATAGACTAGGAGAGTTTGTATCAACATATCTAATGACCTACACGATAGGTGAGATGAAGTTTCCAACATATTTGCAATCAATTCAGAAAAAAAAACTCAATTGATCAAGTGAATGCTATTAAAAAAAAATTACAAGTTACAAACATTAATAAATTAACAATTTAGTAATAAAATAGAAATAAATCTTATCTCACCATGGACTAGTAATCATAATCAAGTATTTTTTGCTTCCTAATTTTTCTTTTAGTTGTGTTTGCCTATAGCCATCCATTTCATTCTATATTAACCATCTTTAACCATAGAAGTTATGCCTAAAACATCCTTTCTAACAAAATAAACTAGCTAACATATCTAGTTTCCACTAGCTTGAGGAATTCTTTCATCAAAAAATTCTAAAAGAGAGCAAGTGAGATGTGGTTAGAAATTAACATCTATATATCCTTGCCTCTACCACCACTCTCTTCACCCAATCTATCTTCCCTATACATCTTTTAATGAGTTGTTCGACACATGAACATAACATTGTCTAGAAAATGTTCTTGTAAGTATCCTCCACATGCTAGCTAATTTATATGAGCTAAATTAGATACCACTTGTACAACATTTGAAACCCAAACCTCCTTTATGGTGTCCTTAAAAATCTAAAATAATAAATATGCATGAATAGTCAAGTGATCTTCATTAGCTTGGTGTCCTCTATGCTTCCTTAGCTTTGGATCCTATTGGGGAACCTCTTGCCTTGTTTTCACTATCTATTTTTCCTTGTAGCTTCATATCAGCTCCATATTACTCATATGGTGGAAGGTCATTTTTTGCCTTGCTATTTTATAGCTCTTTCTTCATATGTTGATAGGCTATTTGTGGGGGAACCTCTTTTGCTTCCCCTTGCTTTGAAAATTTGGAAGACAATATCTCCTAGACCATTGTTAGGAGGAAGAAAGGTCTTCCTAAATATTTATCCCAAACTCATGCTAGAGTATTGGGTGTGAGGCCATTTACATAAGGCCCAATATGTCTAAGTGGGATACTAGGGGTCCTAGATCTTTCCATTGTTTGTAGTTGTTTTTAGTAGCTTTGTTGCAATTGCACCTCACTCTTTTGGAGTGTTGTTTCCAGCTAGCTTGGGGCCTATTTTGTCCCGCCTTATGGCAGCCTTTGTAAAGGGTTGGGACCCTTGTTTTCTCAATTAATCTAACAAAAAAAATCCCCTTTTTTCTTGCCCCACCCCTATGGACAATGTAGACACCTTGGCCTTTTGAGTTAGGGTTTCTTTTCCACAACCTTTGACCCCTTGTTTGCTTATGCACAAAAGATTATTGCAAAACCTTATGTAGCTACCCCTATAATCCTTGTTGCATAATGACATAAGCAAACACCACTGCCCCATGATTTTTTTTCTTATATTTCTCTATGGTTGTTGCAAGTTATAAGGGATTTTTAAGTATTGGACATGCCCCTTGCATAAGTTTTCAAGAGAGTGAAAGGGAATTCATTGGGTTATTTGCATTTATAGAAAACCCCTAGTACCTTTGCAACCTCTTTGTTGAATCTAAACCTCTAAAAATTCACTGACCTCATTGTTGCTCATATTGTTTTTCTTAAAAACTCAAAATAGTTGCAAGTATAAACATATTAGAAAGAACCAAAAAAAAATTAATTGTCTGAAATTTTAAAAGAAATAAAATATTGCAAAAGGATCTGTGTAAATGAATAATGGATAGTAAAATTACCTCAAACAATATTCTTTTGATGCTTTGTTGCCTTCTTTTTATTGTCGTTCTCTTATTTTCTTATTGTTTTTCTCTTTCTTTGTCTTCTCACAAAATGTAAAATGACAAAAGGAGTAATTTCTTTTGTTTCAATGTGTTAAATGTCTTTTATTTATGCTTTGGGTTGTTGTAAAGAGGTGTGGGGGTACTTGTGTGTCCCCACGCCAACCCCCAACCCCCAACCCCCCAAAATCTCCCCACATTTTTTTAATTTTGTGTTTTTTAAATCTTTTTTACAAGCTTGTGCCATGGCCTTCTTTAGGATAGTTAGAGGATGTTTGGATATCCCCTAACCATCCCCTAACATCTCCTCTTGTTTAAGAAAAAAAACTTGTGCCATACTTGGATGCTTTTTCCTTGATAGTAGGGGAGAATAGGGGTAGGTTTTTGACCCATCCTCAATTTCTTTTGGTCGGGGACATGGTCAAAAAATATAGAGGATGTGGTTAGAAAATATAAGGGATGTGTCCCTAATGTGCATAGTTAACTTTAGCTTTTGTATGGTGATGGGGTAATTTGATCCTGTTTAAGCCTCTAATATTAAATAGTTACATGCAATGTTCCATGGCCAATGGGAAGTTCAAGAACAATCAGTGTTTATCTCTTTCAATGCAACTATTTTAAGATGTTTTAATGGCTAAACCCCTTTTTTCAAATTCCTTGCTTGGGAAAATTAACTCTTTTTCAAGTTCCTTGCATGTGCAAATAAACTCTTTTGCAATTAGACTCTACTTGTTCAAATGCTGCAATTGAAGGGCATGCATTTCATCATATTCACCATAGATTTTTTCCATGTTTTACACTAGAGAAACATTACAACTATGTATTGACATCATGAACATAAGAGTGTTTCTTTCATGAATTGAAATTTGGTTTATTAGTACATGCTCCAATGTACAATCCGATCATAACCTCACATACTAGCTACTAAGTTCTATTGACTAATTTAAGGAAGTTCTAGTTTTTGGTTACAATGAGAAAGTTGTTTAACTATGAATTTTGTCCAAAGTGATATGATATGGATGCTATTTGAGGCCCTATTTTATTGGAAATCCTATACTACATATAAGTAGTTTATTATATTATTGCATAAGGCAATTTACTTATTGGATTGCCTCCAGGAGGGTCTATTTTCACAATTCTTGGCATGTATTTGCAATCCATATAGATCCTTGTCCCCTTTAGAGGAAGTAAAAGATTGATGGTTGAGAAGAGAGTTGCTAAAGTGCATAACCATGAATTAATGAAAAAATAAATCAACCAAACATTGCTATTGATGAAGATTTGGAGACACTCCTAGTGGACCAAACTATAGTTCTTTTGATATAGAATAATCTTTTCATTCTTAGAAAATCCTCATTCATCCATTCATGGAACCATGAGAATTAGATGTGTATAGAATTAACACACAAATCACAAGATAGTGTGTGAAGCCCACATTTGGGAAGTAAGAATTTGATACATTTTTTCAACATGAACAATAACATGAATATTTTAGGAGGAATATCATGTGCAATAAATCGCATGCTTAACTTTTACACCTTACAAGGAGGGTTTATAATTCTCCAATACACTAGTTTCCTTGCAATTTTTTGTAGTCTTTCCATCTTCCTAAATCAAAAGAGGCAAGAAAGATGGTTGAATCCAAATTAATGCTTAATTATAATCATTAAATAGGTTAAACAACCTGACATATAAAATTGAGATGAAGGAAATTCCATTGATTGAGGATTTTTGGAATGCTGTTCACTTCAAAATCCCAACATGAGATAACTGGAAGTAGAGCAATGAAACAATCAAAATTGAAAGGTCCCTCATGCTCAATAGACTGTATATAAAAGATAGTGTGCTAAGAAAATTCAAAACAGGCATGCTAGTCATAATAAGGCTTGGGAAAAGTTGAAGATCATGTGCGAGCTAAAAAAGGCTTAGGGAATATATTTTGGAGAATCTAAACACTAAAAAATATTGGAGTAAGTAGGATATTCACTTGATAATTAATTAATCATTAATTAATTATTAAGTCCCTTATTACTTTATTCACTTAAGCTAAACTTAGGAGTGATTTTTTATTATTAGATTGGGCTAATTTTAGGATAAGTTGTTTCGGGCGGGGGCCCTAGCTCGGTTGGCTAAGTAATTCCGTTGCGGCTCTGCTGGTCACGAGTTCTAGAACACTTTTCACAATCTACCCGATTGCAGTCTATCCTCATCTCTAATTGAATCCTCATCTAGGGTTTTCTTTTGCATGATTTTTTAGAGCTTGCACATTCATTGTAATCATAAGATCCATTACAATTCAAAATCAATTAGGTTAATACATTGCGCATATCAATGCTTTTCTAGATTCAATATTTTCTCTCTTGGTTGCATAGCAAATTAGTTGCTTTGATCTCTTAGATGTGATAGGTGTTTTGGTTGCAAGGATTTTTGGGAGCTGGGGGTTCACTATCAACTTCAACATGGTATCAAAGCTCCAGATCTGTAGCTTCTTATTCGAAATCTAAGGGATCCGACTTTGAGGGAAAAATTGGCTCATCCTAGAGAAAAATGACCATCATTGTTGCATCTAGAATGGTCGAAAACCTATGGATCACTTGTCAATTTGCTCAAATTTGAGTAGTTGCAAAAAAAATCCTACACAGATATGAAGGAAAAATTTGTACAATCGTACGACTGCCTCTCGACCTACACAAACTGTTGTAGGTACAGGCGAGTTTAGGAATTTTTGCTTTTATTATTAGTCATTTTTTACAAGTTTTTGAAAAATAAATAAGGGGTCAAATCAGGTGCTTTTGAGCATTGCACAGGCTATACTACGCATGGAGACACTTTTTGTTGGTGACAACCTTTGTACCTACTGCCTGGTGGTCCCCACTCATTGGCGGTCATGATATTGAAGCTCGATAGCCAAAGAAACTTGACGACACCTAAAAAAACCAGCCCGCCCAAAAAATTGTGGCCCCCTTAAATCAAAACTGGCTACCGAGGGCAACGTCAACCAAAAACCGACAAGAATCATGATGACACGACATAGGAGAATATTCTCCTAAAGATTCCCCATAATCAAAATATTCCAGCCAAAAGGTATATTCTGGCATTAACATTTTTTCTAGTAGGGAGACATTTTTTTTGGTAGACAGGGTAATATTCCTGAAATATTCTTTGCCGACATCAACATGACATCAATAGTACAAATCTATACGAATTCCCTTAAAGGCCCCCCTCTGAGCCCCATTTTCCCTAAGGAGCAATTTTTTTCTTTTTGGCATAACTTGGGCATACAGTGTCAAAATCGGGCAAACAAGATATTGTTGAAAAGCTGGTTCTGAGTACTTTCCAGTGGTGTAGGTCTCATCATCAGACTTTTCTATTGGTTCCTATTATTCCCAGTCAAATTCAGATCATTTTGCGCTTTCGAGCTGACAATTTTTTTCTTGTATCTCCAATTTTTGTGATTCAAGCGGTGTTGAAAGGTATTTTAGAGCTCTTTAGATCTATTCATACAATTTTTCTAGAATCTACCTCAAGTACATTTTATTCAATATTTTGTGTTTTCACATTTTTCTTAATTGCTTGGACATCTTGGAACTTGGAAAAGATCTGTTTGTGTAGATGAAAGATGACATCATCTGATTTGCTTAATCAATACTGAAATTATAAGTTTGATTTTTTCATTTGAGTATCATGGGTTTTTCTTTTCATCCCTCTGTGATCAACTTGGATACAGATAACTATGAGTCTTGGTGAAATGGCATACTGAAACATCTCAAGTGGCTTGATATTTTTCCTTATCTATTGATGCAGTACAAGAGGAAGAAAACAACTATCTCAGTTTCATTAGACAAATCTCAAACCATTTTTTGTTTGTTTTCTCATCACTGGTTCAATTTCCCTTCACAAAAACTCAACTCAAATACTCAAATTAGCAAACAGAGTTCCAAACTTCAATATGACCATCAAACCACTTTTAACCTCTTGAAAATGACTGAAACAAAACAATTATGTTCCTTAAAACATTACCCAAAGATATCTTCATACACAAACTATCTTCAACCTTCCATAATGGCACTTTTTGATCACCAAAACACAAACTTGAGTTTTTATGGCACAACCAATCAAATCCATGCTTAATTCATCTTCATATGAGTTAAAACAACCAAATAAAACTCTTCACAAGGTCCAAGAACTCAAAATTCTTAATTTAGTTATAGTTCCTTCATTAACTAGCCTATATGCTTGTAGTACTCCATTCACACTTAGTCAAAGATAAATTTTACTATACTCCTCATTTCAAGACTGTGATTACCTTTTTGGACACTCATTTGAGATTTTTAAAACATATCCAAAAATTAGTATATGTTGTTTTGAAAAGAAGTGCTCAAATTAGGACTTTCCCATTCAAGCAACTAGGCCAATTAGGCCACTCTTAAAAAGGAACACCCCTCAAACTTTAACCTCATCCTCTAACCACCACAAACAATATTGAGTTAGGTTTCCAATAGACCAAATACATGTTTTCAAGCAAAATTAGGGGGTTTTGACTCACCATAAGACCAAAACTCATATTTTGCACCAAAATGGCTTGTAACCAAGGGTGGGTTATTGAAAGTACACCTTCCCAACTCCTCCCAACTCTGCCAATCACTCAAACACATCTAAATATACCTGCACATAATTATCCAACCATTAGCCATAAGTTTCCAAGTGGATTTCTTCTAACCCTAGCCATGAGGTTCTTCAAAGAGAGCAAAAACCACACTGTAGCAGCCTAGGGATTTCTAAAAAAGGCATAAAAACTCATTTCTTTACCTTGAAACTTGGATAATCTTGAAAAGTATGTCCTTACAGATCTTCACACCAATTTTTAGGAGACTTCATCAGAGAAATTAAGAGTTATTGATTTTTTATCACCTGCTGCCATCTTCAAATCTGAATCTCGCTGCCTAGAGTAAATTTGATATATCTGGAGCAAAACTTAATGAAATTGCATGAAAAAAATGGAAATGGAAGGTGATTGACTCTACTATTACTTAAAAACATTTATCCATGCATTTGAGCCCGTACAAGGGTCTGAAACAGTAAAATTCTGTAGAAAATGCTTAAAAAATAAAGTTCTTCTTTATTCAATCTTTAAAATTCAATCACCCACAAGGTTTCAAACGTACAATGGCATTTTTAAAGGAATTTACAACATGAATTTTCACCTTCTAACTACTTTCTAACTACCTCCCATCGTTTTAGTCTCTTATGACTTCATCTTCTAAATGTTGCTTTATGCAACTTTTACATTTTTTGCAAATTTTACCATATGTTGACAACTTTTAGACACCTCTCCAAAAATGGACTTAAGACTTAAATAATGAACTATACTATGAGAAATGGTCCATGAGACCATAATACAATGGTGTATCATCAACATTTGATTGTCTTTCAAAATTTGTTCCTAGGACTCATGATGGTGTCATGGTTCTCCTGCACCATCTATATGGACTCATACCTACACCAAACACACCAAGGAGTTTATTAGCATAGGGCATCATCAGAGATCATATTGTAGGGGTTATATGTTCTAGTGTTGATCTTGACACTTTGTGTGTTGTATCAAAAATTGAGTGTCCCCACACACTTTGGACACGACTTTGGGAGATTTGTGGAGTCCCTCATTTCTCTCCATACCTAGAGGATCCTAATGTAGATTATCTCTTCCCTCTTGCAGATGTAGATTCCATACCCTTTGATGACAATACTTTAGAGGAGCTTGAGTATAACATAGGTCTTGCATGTTCTGATGGTTCAAAGACTTGTCTTCATGTTCCCACTTTACAGATTGAGACTAAATCTTCTTATGTTGTTACTGATTAGTTTGACATTGCCACATCCATAGCCCCTATTAATTCAATGCAATGGGACATCCAACATCTTCCATACATAGCTACTTGGGATTCATAGCTTACATACATGTCATCCTTGTAACTTGTGGAGTCCTATATTGTAGACTTGGAGGATTAATTTGAGGAACATTCATCTCCTCTTTGTTGGCAGCCACATCACCGTTGTTAGCCCACCATCTTCATCACCTTTGCAACTTGTTCTATATCAATCTTCATAGGATTTTGGATTGACATCATCGCTTTCCAACATGTGGACACATGAGCACTTTTCAGAGGTACACATCATTTGGATTTGGATTCCTAATTCACCCATCTATTTGGATTGGATTCTCCAATCACTAGTGGATTTGTTTCTTCCTAAGGGGAGAAATGTTGTTTGAAGGTAGTGGATCATATTTTGTCTTTAGGCGTTCATCATTGGCATGAGAGCTACTTCTTTATGGGGGATTCATATCCTCATTTTATCTCTCCTATTGAGGGGGCATCTATTGTTCTTGCATGACGAAAGTAGTCCTTTGGGGTCATATTGAGTCCTATCCTTCTTTCACTAGCACAATCATTTAATTTTCTCTTTTTGGAGAGGAGTTTTTCCCATGTAGTTTTATCCTTTTTCTCTAGTTATGAGAGTTTCATTTATTTGTACATTGGTACCTCATCTGGACTTGTATCTGAGACCCACCCATGCATCTATCATTGCATTCTACATTAGGGTTTTATAGCTTCTCCCCAAGTTGATCTTAAGGGGGGGTGTTGGAGTAATTAGGATATTCACTTGATAATTAATTAATCATTAATTAATTATTAAGTCCCTTATTACTTTATTCACTTAAGCTAAACTTAGGAGTGCTTTAAATTTATTATTAGATTGAGCTAATTTTAGGATAGGTTGTCTCATTGCATGAGATTAGAACACTTCACAATCTAATGCAATCCTCATCTAGGCTTTGCTTTTGCATGCTTTTATAAAGCTTACACATTCATTGTAATCATAAGATCCATTACAATTCAGAACCATTCAAGTTAATACATTGCACATATTAGTGCTTTTTTGGATTCAATATTTTCTCTCTTGTTTGCATAGAAAACTAGTTTCTTTGATCTCTTAGATATGATAGGTGTTTTAGTTGCAAGGATTTTTGGGAGTTGTGGGGTTCACTATCAACTTCAACAAAAAACGTGGGACAAAAAAAGATGATTTTTTTTAATTACTCTATGCTTTGCCCTCATTCAAAGTGTTTTATACCTCTTAAGGAATTTTCAAATGGGCCAACTAATTGACCTAGAAAACTAAAATGAATACAATCCCAATGTCTAAGGATGTCTCATATGTTGAGATAAAAAACAAAAATAACATGAGCTATATGGAAGCAAAGCAATCACTCAATTTAAACTAAAAATCCCTTATGCTCATTGCATTGTTTATAGAAGATATGGTGCTTACAAATATTTAAATCATTCAAGATATTTGTAAGGCTTCAGGAGAGTTGAATATTATGTACGAGTCATGCCCTACATTTGCATGTAGAGCAAAAATACAACCATCAATTTTTTTTAATATTAACGTAAAACACTATCAATTATCAACAATGCATGCACATGGTAGCATACTATACACATCGGGTGGCGTTGCTCGTGCAACATCATCATCAACATGTCACCCGAGAGCAGGGTGTGGGGATAACAAGGTTGGGTGTGTGGAGACGATCGTGCACACCCTTAACAAAAAATGAGGTGGCTCTAGACGTTAGGTTATCGAGGGTTGAACAACTGACCCCTTTTGATAAGACATTAGGTTACTATCTAGATTACTTGACGAGATTGCTAATTTTTTATTTGTTTCATGTGGTATGGTTGACCCTCAAGATTAGGATGGTGACATAATAGTTATTTTGACAAAGAAATTATAATATTTAATCAAATTTAATGTTAGATTTACTAATTTCATTTAGTCATCATTACCAACATTATTTTTGCTAATGTAACAATTAGACCCCAATGCTAGAATACTAATGCTACTTATTTGACATTAAACTTAGACAATATTATTATTGTTTAACCAAGTATTAATATTATTATTATACTTTCTCATATTATTCTTTGGTATTAGTAATATCAATATTATTTGTACTAGAAATTCCTCTTCATAATAATATCATTTTAAACAACTGTGGAAATATTAATATTGATTATCGTTTATATTAACATTAACACTATATAATACAGTTCAAAATGGTTGAGTGCATGAGCGGGAAGAGAACCGATTGAGGGAGTTTGAAATCCTGTGACGATTCTGAGGAGGGGGGTTGCAATCCAGAGGATGATGATGATGTTCCTTGGCTTTGGAAGGCCTGGAAACTTCTGCCTTTTGAGCTGGGTTTGTGTGGGGAGCTCTCCTTTCCTTGTCTTGTGGGTGCATTTGAAGCTCCTATGTTTAGCTTTGAGGATGCCTGGTCTTGTACTCTCTTGTTGTTGCAGTCCAATGGCCTCAATGGTCTCTTTTCTTTTGACTGCATTTCGATTCTGGATAAGGGCTATGTTGGGGTTTGTTTTCCTTTGGTCCAAGTGTCTTTTTCTACCAGTAATGGTTTTGTTCTATTGCGGGTGCTTTCTCTCTCGTTCACATCTATTCCGTCGAGTTTCTTGCCATTCTTTGGGTTGTGCGGCTTGTTTTCTTTTATCTTTGTCAACCTAGGGTTTGATGGGTTGGAGGATGTTCGGGATTCAAGGATTTGGCCTTGGTTGTTTGTTCCATGTTTGGCGGGAGCTGCAATTTGAAAACTGCAGAGGATGAAGGTGGGGACAATAAGGTTGAACAATTAGATGAAGATGGTTGGAATTTTGTGTTTCCTTCTTTCCTTGTGCTAGGTGCTATTAAAACTAGAGTGTTTGTTGTTGTTGGGGGTTCACTCTTGGTTGCTTTTCCTGTTGGGCTGTGAAGATCCTATTGTTCTCCATGGGCGTATGTTGGTGGTGGGAGTTTGTTGCTTCTCCTTTGCTTGTGTTTTTGAAGGTTAGGGTTGTTGTTGTGAGGCCTTTCTTCTTTGCTTCCCCGACCAGTGTGGGGATGTTGTATTGGGCCTTTGGGCTTGTTCTTCGATCTTTTTGTCACCTCTGCTTTGGTTGGTAGGGGTTTGTGTCTCTTCTCTCAAGTGGGGGGGAGTCTTTTCTTTGGTTTTAATTCTGACTTGTGGTGTGGAGGTTCTGTCCTACAATCTCTCAAGTGGTTGGGGTCTATTGCTCTCTCTTGTGTGGCCTAGAGTGCCTCTGAGGCTTTCTACTCTTTATGTTTCTTGGGTTTCCTTGTGGTTGTGGTTACACGGTTTAGTTCCTCCTTTACGGTTGCTTTGCTTTTTCTTTTCCTAGTTCATGGTTTTGGTCATTGGCTTGGACTTTGGGTTCCACATTTCTGTGCTCAGGAGGCGTTCTGACTTGGTTTATATTTTTGATTTGCTTACTATCAACATCTATGTGGTCTTAGAGGGTTGTCTTCACATGCTCTACTAGAGGAGGCAGGGGCTCTGCTCTGTTTCAAAGTTTCTTGGTTCAAGTTCTAGTGCCCCAAAGCAAAGCTTGCTAGTGGGCTTTAAGTTTTGCAAGGGTTTTGATAGTGGTTCTATGTTTTTTTATTTTGGAGATGGTTGTTTTGGCTCCGAGAGCTATTTTTGAAGCTCTTTGTGAAAAGATGAACATATTGCATGAGGACGTCTTCTTTGTCCTCTTTGTTGGAAGGGGTTCCCTTTTGCTGCTTGTTGTGACATCGATTTTTTTGACTCGTGATGGTGTTTTCCTTGAAGCTTTTTTTGGAAAGGATGACCTTTATTGGGTTGATTTTTCTATCTGTGGATGGGTTGGTGTTGATTGTTAGGGTGCAGAGGACTCCCATATTTCTCATATTTTGGTTCAATTGGGGCTTCATTCCTATTAGAATTGGCTATGGCTTCCAAGATCTTGAGGCAAAATGGAAAGCACAAAGAGAGAATAGAATGTGACAAGAATAAATTGTATTCTTATCAATTATGATTCAATGATCTGATGTTGTTTGTGTAGTAGAAACCCCTTGGTTATATAGCCAAGGTGAGATACAAGATGTCATATAATTATGACAAGTGTCTTAATCATATGACATGAGACAACTAATCACAACTACCTAGGTTTACATGTGTTACAAGTCAAAAGATAAGATAACAACTAATGACAACTAACACCTTCTAGAAAGATTCCTTCCTAGGACCTAAGTAAACTTAACAAACATGTAAATAAGCCCCTAGTAATGAATTAACTAGGTACAAGACTTTATTTACACCAACACCCCCCTTAAGTGCAACTTAGGGAGTAGCAAATTATTATGCAAATGACAAAAAGATGGGTACTGGCTACTACGTCATGTTAGGTACCCATGTACAAATGCAAAAGAAATGAAATCTCTCACAAATGAAGAAAAGGAGAAAGCCTAGTGGGACAAAACTCCTCCCAAAAGAGAGATGAAATACAAAAAAAAATGCTCTCAATGATGCATGAGAAGGCCAAAACCCCATGTGAGGAAAAAGACACCCCCCATACGAGAGAAGTAGAAGAGACACTAGGCATCCACCCTCAATGTTGAGTCTCCTACAATGATGGTAGAAGCTCGACATTGAATGCTGAAGATGATCCAATCTCGTTGAACAACATTCCTCCCCTTAGGAAGAAAAAAAACCATGGATGTATGCAGGATGTTAGGATGATGGATGATGTATGATGTCTCTGAAGCATGAAGTGTGTCCATGTCGATGTTGAAAGCTATGACACTCCAAACAGGCATTCTAGGCCACACTACTAAAGAGGACAATCCAAAATCTAGTAGAGATGAATGTAGAACATAATACAAAGACAAGGATATCCTCTCTGAAGATAAAAAGCCTCCTCCAAATGTTGTCCAAAAGTATCCATAGTCATGCAAAACTACAAAGAATGATCATGTAGAGAATGAACAAGAGGGTTAAGGTGTTCCATCACAACAATTGAAGAAGGATCTTGTCCATCAAAGAGAAGATGAATGTCATGAATGATGTCCCCCAGATCTGCAATATGAGACTCCATAAATAAGTCTGAAATACTTGTCAAGAAGCCATCTAAAGTAGCCAAATTTGAAAGACTATGAGTGTCCTCCTACATTGAATCACAAGTAACCAAAATTGTTGAATCACAAGCATCCTCAGGTACAATAGTAGATGAAGGAGATGAGATCTCAATGCATGTCATTAGACTACACCTATCATCCCTCATCGTGTCTTCAAAACAAGATGATTCTTCCAATGCTGGATTACAAGAGTCCTCAGCCTCAAGATGTTGACTCATAGATGAAGAAGATGAACCCTCTAAATCTGGATTAGGAGCCATAAAAACTGAAGTCTCAATAGATGTCTCTATAGGAGGAGAAGGAGAAGGTTATGTGTCATCAAAACTACCATACCTTTCCCGATCACAAGTGTTTCAGCTGTTTTGTCATCAATAGGTCGAAACTCTGCAAGTGGAACAAGACAATTCACAACAGGATCCTTTGGGAATGCAGGTTCATTTGAGTCTCTATATACCATCTCCCAAATTTTTTCATAAGATCACGAGGGATCTCAATACCATTAGTGGCCATTTGTGTATCAATATCACAACTACAACCAATCAATCACAAGATATGTTCTATTTTTATGCCTTTGGGAATGGAGGTTCATTTGAGTCTCCATATAACATCTCCCAAATTTTGGTCATAAGATCACGAGGGATCTCAATACCATTAGTAGCCATTTGTGTACCAATATCACAACTACAACCAATTAATCACAAGATATGGTCTATTTTTATGTCCCACACAACTCTCTTCCATTTTGATGAAGGTTTAGGAACTAGTCCATAGAGATATGGCAAAAGATTAAGCCACCTACAATGTGTTAGGATTCCATCTTGCCAAGACTTAAAGTTCCATCAATTTAACCTTATTACATCAGGATGCGTTTTGATTCCCATAGTAAACTCCTCAATTTTAGTCACACAATAGACCAATCAAGAGACATAAGGCAACAAAGGAAAAATATTACCCCGCCTCCCCCCTCTCGTCCCCCCAAATTACTCAATCATGAAACCCCCCAAGAAATATCTGATTTTTGGCACTTATATTTAGTACAATTAAATTTTCCACTTTCCAAAACAACAAAGTGGACTTTGATCTTGGTACATGCAAATTGCCAAAAATAGGCCACAGACTGAAAGTAAAACTTTTATAGTAGATGAGATAAAACTGATTACACCATTGGGAAGTACACAAAAAATTATGCACTTTCAAAAAAAAAATTCATCCAAAAATGTTACCATAGGACCAATATATTAGCTCCCAAAGTTCTCAAAATGAGAATGAAGCAACAACAACTATGAGAATCTACAATTTTTGGAAAATTCAAACACCAAAAACAAAAATTGATTGCACCACCATATAGAGCACAAAAAATTAGCCCAAATAAAAAAGATTTCTCAAAAAAAGGAGTCAATTTGACCAAGTCATGAGTCTTCAAAGTTCGCCTGCAAAATCAAAACTACAATTCGAGAGGGGGCAAATTTTTTAAGAAAATGATGACATGGCGCTAACATCATCCAACCACTATCTTAAATTTGACGGTCTTTGGCACATCATGCAGAATATTCTCCTTTGCCCAAAATATTCTTTGCGATGGAATATTCTTCAGACGACATGGTCGACAAAATCTTCAATTGTAATTAGAATATTTTCCTACTCTTTAATTTATCACCAGTTTTAACAGAAGTCTGTCAAATTTTTAAATGATGAGCACCTGATTCCTTTTAAAGACCACCCGATGAAAATTTGATACAAATTTATTAAGCCGCGTGGGTGAATGATAAAACGTCATGTGGGAGGTAGTTGAGAGGCCACAGTATAAAGGGTACGTAGAGTACCCTGCACTTTTGCAGGGTACAAATGCAACCTTTATTAAAAATTTTGCAATAAAATTTTCTAAATAAATTTTAATTGACCATATAATATGATTTTTGAAAAAACAATTCATAAATTTTTTATAATAAAAATGCCGACAAAATAAAAAAAATATTATTTTTTTCATACTGATTGTACATTTATGGCAACTTGGGGGGCTATATGGTTCCTTGGACAATTTTTTTTTGCCTCACCAAACAACTGCTCCAATTTGGATGATTTGACAGTCAATTTTAGGGTTTTTGCCCCTTCTGGATGCGATGGTAGGGTCAGATTTGACCCAAAATTCTCCAAAAATGTAGCTACCTTCTGGATTTGCCAACCACTCTTTAGCTTCAAACCCTCATAGATTTGGCCTCATATGTCCGATTTGGACAAAACAAAAAGAAAAATTGACTTTCTTGAACCTTTTGGATGCAATGGTGAGCTTAGATTTGCACCAACAAGCTCTGATTTAAACCTGCAATAAAGAGCCACAAAATGGAACCCCCCCAAATCTGGTATTTCTATCAAGTTTTTCCAATTTTGCAGTTCATCATACGATGCAAGAGAAGAGCATACTCAACTTTTCAATATTTATTATCTCTCTTCAAAAAAAGACTATCCAATGGCACCCAACCCACTCTGATACCATGTTAGAATTAGCTATGGCTACCAAGACCTTGAAGCCAAATGGAAAGCACAAAGAGAGAGAATGGAATGTGACAAGAATAAGCTATATTCTTATCAATTATGATTCAATAATATGATGTTGTTTGTGTAGTAGAAACCCCTTAGTTATATAGCCAAGGTGAGATACAAGGATGTCATAGGATTATGACAAGTGTCTTAATATGACATGAGACAACTAATCACAGCTACCTAGGTTCACATGTGTTACAAGTCAAAAGATAAGATAACAACTAATGACAACTAACACCTAGAAAGATTCCTTCCTAGGACCTAAGTAAACAAACATGTAAATAAGTCCCCTAGTAATGAATTAACTAGGTACAAGAATTTATTTACACCAACAATTACATATCCATCTTGATGGTTCTCATGTTGTTTGGGTGTGCTTTCTCTTTGGTGGTTGTTGAGTTGCCTCATATTGCTTCCTTATTGTACCTGTTGCTCATGTTGCCAAGGGATGAGGTGTATTTTCTTACTATCAAAGTGTTGACTTCCTATTGGTTTTTACAGTTGGGGTCTCCTATAGAGGTGGAGATTGCTCTTGTTGATGTGGAGCCCTATCTTATAAAGGTGGAGACCATTGTTTTAGTTGTAGTGGGTTGTCCCCTTTCTCTCTGCCGGTTCCTTTTGAGGTGGAGCATGTTTGTGCAGGTGATTGGTGGCTCTCGTAGTTTTGATTCTCACTTCATCCTCTCTTATAGAGGGGAGATCTCTCTTATCGAGGTTGAGATTGAGTTGGTGCATTGGGCAGAATGGTGCTTTAAGCTAGCGGTTACTCCTCAGTGTTTTGTTGTGCTTGATGACTCCCTAATTGTGGTTGGGAGTCTAGATATGTTGGACCTGTGTTTACTCAAGAGCTATTGTCTTAATGGTGTTGTTGTTTAGAAGATGCTGCTCCATGGAGGCCTTGATGTTCAGGTTGTCTTGACCTTCTAGTGGGTGGATGTTGTTAAGGGTTGTTGTTCTTACAACCCAGTTCAAATGGATGACATGGAAAATTCCATTATCACTCTAATGATGGTGAAAAATGGCCTCATACACAAAGCTATGGTTAGTGCAGTCTCGGGCCTTACCAAGATTACTAGAAATTTGAAGAAGATGGGGAAGACAAATGATTTGAAGGACCTGGATGAGGATGAGGGATCTAATTAGAGAAAGTATGTCTCCCATATAGGAGAATATTGGGACCTGATTGCA
>VDFB02064651.1:0-41625 GCA_007258455.2 Sequoia sempervirens
AATAGTCATGGATTTACACATTTCCAAAAATTGAAAAAGGGGATAACATTGACAATATTTTTAATGTAGAAGGTGAAGCTTGGCCACTATTCCAGCTAAATTTGTGTCTCTTTCTTAGCTTCCACTCTAGAACCAATGATGATATTAATTATGAGGACACCTACAAATTAAGGAATAATATTCCTCCCACATTTTTCCTAGTTCACCTAGGTGGATTTTCAATGTGATTTATGGAACAAGTTAAGGAAAATTGTAGCCAATAGGCATGGGTGTCCTCTGCAATGTATCATTTTATAAGTTTAAAAAATTATTATGAATCTTTGTATACATCTTAGAAGGAATAAAAGATTCAATCATACACCATTTCAAGAATGGAAGAATAAACAAGCGAGTGGATACAAAGCCGAGAAGAAGAAGATATTGTAGGAATCCCTAGTGTTTAATTTTTCTAATTCTAGGTATTGCAATTTTGAGATTGTATTCATGTGAGTTTATTTTAAATATATAATAGAATAACTATAATGAGTGTTTAACCTTCCTAATCATATTTTCCTACTTGAGATTGTATTCATGTGAGTTTATTTGAAATATGTAATAGAATAATGAGTGTAACTAGAAGATCTAACATTGTTTAAATGTCTCCAAGAGTATTTTGTGTATTATCTTGACAAGTTTTGATTAGTTGGTTAGATATAAGGCCATAAAATCATCCCAAATATTTTTTAATGTATCTTATCAACACCAATAAAAATATATATAGGTTTATTATTGGATTATTAAGTACATTCATATAAATTTATATAATTTTTATTTATTTATTAATTTGCATGTATAAAACATATTCTATGTGTGCATTTGAGTAAATATAGTCTTTGGGTGTATCTTTATTAAGTTATCCCATTTTGTTTTAGTTGTTACATGTTTTTTTTATAAATCCAATACTTTGGGCACACTAGATAAAGACACTAGTTTATAATTTGTTCCCCATTCCATCATCATAATATAGTAAAACAATTTAAACATTATATAATCATTTTTAGTTATGTTATTCTTCCCAAATTCCATGTATATGTGCATAATAGAAATAAGATTCATTATATACATATCTTAATTATTTGACTTAGTAAACCTTTCTTAATATAGAGGTGCATAATCTCATTTATTCAAATCAAAACATAGTTACATTTTGACACCCATAATAGGGGTACATTATGTGTCAAGTATGGTTTACAACAAGATAACCATTCAATCCCTATGAGCTCATATAAATCAACACCCTAGGGAAACCCCCTTGATCTTGTGGAACCAAAAGTGAAGGAGGTATTACCCAGCTTAATAATTGGTTCCCTGTTGCCCAACTTGAACATAGTTTTTTTGTGGTATTCATCCTAATTTTGACACCCTTGGTGCTTGGAAGAATATCCAACCTTAGGAATTTTTAAGCTTACAACTATATCATAAAAAATTGGCATCATTTTGAGAGAGGAAAATAACTTGAAGATCAATTTGAATACATTGTTCAAGTAGTGTTTATGGTGCAACCAAGAAAATATGTCCTCAGTTAATACTTTTAGGAAATTTCCTATTATAAAAATCTACTTCTCCTAATTTGAGGAGTAGTGAATCTATCAAGGAAACACTTAGAAATGATTTGCAAGAAAAAGAAGTAAAAAATGGAGAGAAGATAGCTATCTTGAAGTCAAATATAACCTAATTTGTTTCTAGCTAAAGTAAGGAGGTGATAGGATGAGTTGTGGGCTAATAATCCAAGTAATTCACTTGTACATGACTCCTAAGGTATTAAATTAGTAGGTACATTAGGTAGGGAAAAATCACTAGGAGAAAAATATTAATACACCTTGAAAATGACTCACCTAACAATATGGTTAGAATTGGTAAGAGAACTCTCAGACATGATTATAGTATTCTTGGGAATGAAACAAATATTAATATAATAAATATAGTTATACTCCACAAATTGCATATTGAAGGTGTACATATAAATTTACCTTCTTCTATATGTCTAAGAAATCCAAAGAGAATCCTACATCATGACTCTCCCATTGTTGGAAATAGGATGCCATTTAATTGCAAATCCTAAACATTAATTATTTTATGTATCTCCTAGATTCTTGGAATGTGTTCAACAACACTAAGATTAGGATGAGATTAATATTTGATGAAATAATCATGATTATTGACATTTGTAATTAATTATAAATGAAAGGAGCATGTGAGGGCGTCCATAGTGAGTTCCTAAATAATAGGGGCACATGGGGCACCCACATGGTAAGGTGACACTCACCTTGTGTTCAATTAACTATATGGAGCAACAATTAACACTTTGAAGTCGCACAAAGATCCTGTGCTAGGATTTGATGTCGTACGCTTGAAGTTTAGTTTGCCCAAGCTTCAAATTAGTTCAATTCATTTCATTGCTTCAAAATCGCTTTAGTTCAACTAATTCAATTCAATTCGCCTCAGCTTTAGTCTACTATGGTTCATTTGTTCTTAGTTAGTTTCATTGTATGTTAGTTAACTTAGTTAACTTGGAATGCATGGCTAACAACATTCATTTGTATGACAGATAACAGGGACTACCTCCAATTAACAGGGGATGACCATTCTTGCCTGAATGGTGTTGAGTAAATGTTTCAGTTAGCTATAAATCACTTGGAGCCAACTCAGGCGCCCGAGATATTCATTGAAAATGAAAGATGGTGATTTAGTAGCACAACATTTAAATGCTTTCAATTTAATTCTCAGTCAATTAGCATCTGTAGATGTAAAGCTTGAGGATGAGGATAAGTGCATTTTATTGCTTTGCTCTTTACCAGATTCTTGGGAAAATCTAATAGTTGCAATTAGTGGTAATGGTGCAGATCCAAAGATGGACAACATCATTCCTACTCTCCTATCAGAGGAGATGAGGAGGAAATCTAAAATTGGCTCCCAAGATACCTTGTTTGTAAGAGGTAGGCCTAAAGAGAAGGAATCTAAAGCAGACAATAAAGGAAAGGGTAAGTCTAAAGGACGGTCAAAAACCCTTGGTAAGAGTAAGGTAAAGTGCTGGAATTGTGGAAAACCTGGACATATTAAAAAGGATTGTAAGAGCAAGAAGAAGAGTATTGATGCTTCTACAGAAAAATCCGATGACAGTAATGATGCATTAGTCATTTCTTCTAATATTGTTGTTGATAACTCTTGGCTTCTTGATTCAGGTTGCTCCTATCATATGACTCCTAGAAAGGAG
The DNA here is from genome assembly GCA_007258455.2 of Sequoia sempervirens. Classification (NCBI taxonomy): domain Eukaryota; kingdom Viridiplantae; phylum Streptophyta; class Pinopsida; order Cupressales; family Cupressaceae; genus Sequoia; species Sequoia sempervirens. Next base: position 3,254 of record VDFB02064651.1, read on the forward strand.
TGGTTCTCTAAGTATACTGCATATGATGGAGGAGATGTCTTCTTTGGAGACAACAACACAACAAAGTTTGTTGGAAAAGGATAGGTAAAATTGTGTTTCAATGATGGGAGTGTTAAGACCCTTAATGATGTTTTACATATTCTAGGACTTGCAAGGAATCTAGTTTATGTCTCTAAGTTTAATGATTCTGGAATGCATGTGACATTTGACAAAGGTGGTTGCAGATTGGTGAAAGGGAATATGGTGGTTGCTAAAGGATCTCAGATTGGGACTTTGTTTAAGTTGAATACCTCCAATGTAAATATTTTATCAAATGTAACTGAAGCTGAAAATACATGTATGCTATGGCACCATAGATTGGGCCATATAGGTGAAAAAGGTCTTAGGACCATTCTTAATAAAAATTTGGTTGACAGTATTCCTAATTATAATATTGGAAAAAATGACTTTTGTGAGCACTGTGTATTTGGAAAGCAAACTAGATCTAAATTTCCTAGTGGTACAAATAGAGCTAAAAGATTATTAGATATTATTCACTCAGATGTAATGGGTCCTGTGGATATTGACTCTATTGGAAAATCTAGATACTATGTCACATTTATTGATGATGTCTCAAGATACACTTGGATATATTTTATGCATAACAAATCTGTTGTGTTTAATAAGTTTAAGGAATTTAAGGCTTTGGCTGAGAAACAATCAAATCATAAGATAAAAGTGTTAGATCGTGAGCAATGGTGAGTATTGTTCTATGAATTTACGATTATTGTAAGTACGCAGAATAGTGAGGACAAAAACTACCCATATACACCCCAACAAAATGGAGTAGTAGAGATGAACCAAACCTTTAATGGAAAGAGCTAGAGCATGTTGCTATGCTGTTTTGAACTGTATCGGGCCAGATGTACTTCTTCCTATTTAATCAATAAATCCCCTAGTTCATCTATTGAAGATAAAACTACTTATGAGATGTGGTTAGGTAGGAAACCTAGTGTTGCACATTTAAGGATCTTTGGTTGTGAGGCTTTTGTTCACGTGCCTCAAGAAAAGTGATATAAATTGGATCCTAAAGCAAAAAAATTCATATTCATAGGTTATGGTGAAAATGTAAAAGGATACAAGCTTTGGAATCCACTAACAAGAAAAGTTTATTTATCTAGAGATGTTATTTTCAGGGAATTTAGAGCTTATTCAGGAGAAGAACAACCAAAGGAAAAGGATACTTCTCGAACAGTGCATTTTGAGACAAATACTGAGAAGCAACAAGATGCACATGTTAAAGAACAAGTGGATGAATTGGAAGAAGAGAGTTCAGAGAGTTCTTCTGAAATAGAGGCTCAAGATGAGCATATTGAGGAACAAGAAGAAACTCCTTTAAGGAGATCCACAAGACAACAAAATCTTGTTGATAGGTATAGCCCACCTAATTTTCGTTGTATTTTTTCTTTAATGAGTACTAATGATGAACCCAATTCTTATAGGGAATGCAATGAGCACAAAATATGAACATCTATCATAGCATAGTAGATAGAGGAGTAACATCATATGTTATGGTTGCATACACCTTGGTAGACATGCATACAATGCATGGGATTATAGACAAAGCACCAAAATTGTTTGATGACACACATCAAAGAGAAAGTGGTCTCATATACTACCATAATTTCAAAGTGTGTTCATAACGTGTTTGCTTAAAATGCTTTCAAAAGTTTCAAGAAAATGCAAATGACAGGCATAAAACTAAACTTCCCAACATTTGTCGATATCCGTTTGTGTCAAAATGCAAGCTTTGGAATAGGGATGACATCTAATGGAAATAATATATTTTTTGTTAGTTGGTGTAGTTAAGATTGTGCCATATCTTGTAGTAGCTTTCACTTGGAAATTTGTCTCACGCTTAGAAAAACAACTATGAGGTAGTTTAACACATTCACTCACCTTTGCTTGAAAACAAATCCTAACTCACAACTCATATTTTTATTCATAAGGATGCAAAAATCTTGTCTCAAGCCCAAAAATTGAGTAGCTTTGAAACCCAATATTTTCAATGCTACTTTTTGTTTATTGTGAATAGATTGAAGTAGTGGTTGTAGGGAGATTGGTTCTAGCTATCTCATTTATTTTTCTACTTTGGTAGACATGTATCCAAAATTTGGAAGCATGGTAAAAAAAACAAGGGTGGCCCCAAAATAGTGTGATCCACTTTTTGGTTGAAATGAAACATTGAAATCAACATTTTTCACCAAATTTCTACTTTCTGACACCTATAGCAACTAAACCGTTAAGAATTTGAAGATGATGTGAACCCGTTATTTTTGAAATTTTATCTATATATTTGAAACCTATGAAAATGTGTGCTTCGTTTTGGAATGAGGGGTTCACCATTGATTTTACTATAAATAGGAAGGACCAAATGGGGTATCATGCACCTATTTTCCTCTATTTCATTAGGAAAAAGAAATCCCTTGAGCCAAGGTTGAATTTCAACCCTTAGTTGAGTCAAACTTGAAGGAAATCTTGTTGTTTTCCTTATGATCTAGGATGGGGTAGATTTGTTGAAACAACACTTTTTGGAGAAAGACAAAAAATAAAATCAAAATATTAAACCTTAATCTATCAAAACCAACAACTTTCAGGAAGATCTGAGATGGTTTAGTATTTTTTCACCTATCATCAAAATGTTGTTGTAGAGTGTCCTCTGGGACAGATTCCCCTAGGGAAAATGGGTCTTTGTAGGACTCTTTGAAATTGTTTTTTGGGTCCTTTGGTCTTGTGTCTGCACTCTTGAATTCTCTAGATTTCACAGTTGGAAAGTCGAAAATAAATCTCATAGGTGATTTTTCGTGGATTGACGACAACTTTGAGAACTTTTCCAATTTTGCACTTTGATATATCTTCAATCCTTCTTCAACCTAAGATCTGAAACACAAACACAAAAGTGAAAATTTGTTTGTTTTTGGTGAATGGGGGTTTGCCTTGGTCAAACCCGGTTTGGGTAATTAAACCTTGAATTGAAACAATGAAACATGAAGGGAATGATGAATGAAAAAGTGTTATGTTGCAACTCACAAAACTCTTGATTTGAAACCTTTGAAGGACTACAACTTAGTATATCTTGCATGAAGTTGCTTGATTGTTAATGAGATTTTTATTTGATAGCTTGAATCTTAATTTGAAACTTGAAACCTACATCACAATGTTAGCTCCAAAAACATGTATGATGCTTGATAACTTTGACATGATGCTTGAGATCTATAATGTTGCAACAAATTCTTGAGAAGTATGCCCTTGAACACCTTTGACAATAATCTTTTTTTTAGGAATTGATCTCTTGAAAATCTAGATCTCTCAGGATTTGAATTGATAAAAGACCTTGTTTTATAGACAATTTTCTAATTTCTCAAAAATTAAACATTACAAGCATACATTTGAATATGAATTTGGGATCATGAAAATACTGCCAAAAATGTATTTAAAATTTAAATTTGCAACTTAAAGGGGACCCATTCGCCCTTGGGCGAATGGGTCCTAACCTAAATAATCATGAATTTTGAATTTCAAGATGTTAACAATGATAAATGCATTAATTAAATCACACTTCCCTGTTCGAAAATTGAAATTAATTAGGCTTGTAAATGCAATTTTGGGCCAATTAGAGGCTTAATTAAGTCCATTTAAATTAGGGGACCCAAACATAGTGTGAAATGTAAAGGAGTACATTTTTTGACACTACATTTAGCCCCCACTTTAGTGAGAGGATGATCCCTACACTCAAACTCACACTAAATCATTAAACAAGCGCTGAAGAGACTAATTCGTGCCATCCATTTAAGTGAGACAACAAAGGTGAAAGAGGATGATCAAGCCCCCAAGATCTAAGATCTCACAAAAAACCAACAAAGGCACAAAGAGACACATACCTTTGTTAAATATGCAACAACAAGACAAAATAAACAAGCATGCAATGTCAAAATTAGGAGAGGAGAGAGAGGGGTGGATCAAGCCTCGACTATTTTTCCATCTATATATGGATCAAGCCTTAGTTGTTTTTCCAAACCATTTACAAGTGGAAACCCATTGTCCACTATGCAAACCAAATGCACTCACATGGGCTAGTGAAATATCCGCTACCCACTAGGTGAGCCCCCAAAAAGTGGTTGATGGGAAGGTCATGTCTCTGTCTAGGCTCCCATCGTACTAACCATACCAAAGTTATGCCTCTTGATAACTTTGATAAGGTGCCACGAAAATGGTCACAAGTGTAGCAAGTTGCATTATGTTAGGCACTCATGAAAAAGGTTCCACTGGCAAACAAGTTATTTTTTGCTTGGTGGCCTTGATACATGCAATAGGATATTCAAAGGGGTTTTGATTAGTTCATGAAAGTTCTCTTCTTAGGGAACATCATGCCTAATATCTCTAAGAGAGGACTAGTCAAGGATAAAATATTCACAACTCAGGGAATGCAATCCGTGGCATTACCACTAAGAGGAATGTCATATGATCGTAAAGGTTGCAATATTGAAGGACATCAAACCCAATGACACCACCAATAAGACACATCACGAGAAGTTAGAAGATTGCACTTTGAAGTGAAAAATAAGTGTGGATGCATATGCCCCCGGTTTAAATAAAATGCTAAACACCATGCTATGAACAATTACTTTAAAGTAGAACATACATGACAAATTCCAATACATGAGAGCTTCATTCAAAAATCCCTATGTAAACATATGTTTTTGAGATAGAGCTACATCATAGAAAGGAGGGTTTCCCCCCATATGCAATCCTAAGATAACATATAAGGGATCCATAGATCTTGGTTCAACATTTGTCATTGCTATAGTGATATAATCGAGGTTGAAACCATCATCATTCCACAAATGACTCATGGAACAACAAACACTAAGGAAGAATGATGCATGGAGAGAGAGAGAGAGAGAGAGAGAGAGAGAGAGAGAGAGAGAGAGAGAGAGAACATATAGACACTAAATATCATTGAAGAGAATTCAATCAATTCTCGTCATCCCATAAGGAAAAATAAGAAAATAGTATATATAGAAGAATGTAGACATAAAATAGAATAAATCGCAATAGATTTCTTGTATCTTGCACCAATGGAGGATATCCAAGGGAAACAACTGTAAAACACATTCCAAGTAATGTATAGGGACTGATTATGCACACATGCAATCATAAAGAACACAGTAGAAGCACTAGAAAATATGCCATCTATGGCAAATATCCACATCCCAATTGTTCATCATATGGGGGTGAAGACCCAGGCCATGGTACACAAGTGCTATAGGAGAATCACTGTCTAATGTGTGGTGTGAGTCACTCATCAAGGACCTAGTTTTTTAAATCAAGTTCATGGAAGAGGAAAGCAATATTTAGCTCAATATAAATTTCAACAATTTTAGCAATCTCATCATCATCATCCAAGTTAATCATAACACGAGGCCTAATGATAATGTCCATAGAAGTTTTGTTTTTGTTGTTGTGGCGAAGGTGGAGTATCATCATGCTTTGTTTCAATTTGTGTTTGATCTTGATTTTCTATTTCTTTCTTCTTTAACGAAAAGAGAACAGCATGATGTTCACTGCTTAGAATTTATTTATTATTTTTTGTTAACACCGTTAAATTGTGTAGAGCAGGCTATCAATAATAGTTTTTCTTTCCAAGAAGAACAGAACCATGAGGTTGTTCAACCACTTTCTCTAACTTTGTAAACTTGTTAATTTGAGGACATTAAGACGGCCTATTATCTCACGTTGTAGGAGTAGTAATGATCATCGATTGGTATCGGTTACTTGAAGAAGGCTTTTGTCCAATCATGTTCACTCAACAAGAGGTTTATGGGCTGAGGCATACCTCAAGTGACAATTTATGTACTTATTTTAAATTTTGATAGATTTGAAAAATAAGTCCCCACATATCATGGTTAGGTTCCACCAAATAAATCCACTGAGAAACTCATGAGCCAGGATTGTGTCACCAAAGAAGAACCTACTGTAAATGGAAACTTTGGCATTGAGCCACTTACAATAATATCCATGGAGGTCGCCATAACCAAGCTCACCAATTAGTCTAAATGATGGATGGATGAGAAATATATATCAACTTTTCACCAATCAGAAGAAGAGGATCAAACCTATCATAGCACAAGAAAAACCATTATGCATTTTGATCCATGCTTTCGGGCTTTACAAGAATCTTAAAAAATTTACAAACAAGAATTTTGCAATCACATTCTACACACAGATCAAGTTTAATATCCCATTAGTAGAATTGGCTATTGATTCTTCGTTATGTGTAGACCATCAAGTTTTGTCTAATCATGCTTGGTCATGAAAGAATAAGGGCATTTTGGTTTGGCCTTCATAAGTTGTATTACCAATGAAGTCATGATTCAATTCTCTACTATCTTCACTGTATTGCTTTCAATTTCATCTTCAAGTTTGTTAACATTCATCACATCATTCTTGGCATCATTAGCTTCCACAAAAGATATATTGTGAGTTGGCATAGGGTTGGTAAAGATTTGCAATTTTTGGTTGTGTGGGGCAATGGACTTATTTCCTCAATTTTTTTTGATACGCAAGTTTTCATTATATTAAATAGAAATAAGAGTTTTAACATCATAAATCATCCAACACTAGAGACAAAAAAACCAGTAACTAACATCCATAAAATAAAGCCAAAACTAAACCAGACCATAATCAACTACTATCAGAATGACCAAACCAACCTACTACCCGCAATTTAGCCGCAAAGACACCACAAAAACCAAAGCTGCAACCAGATAACAAAAAGGAAATCCTACCCTACAATACCAAAACCGACCATCACCCACTTACATAAAATTATTAAGAATAACAAAATCCTTGAATTCGCTTTTCCAGTCCTCGCCATCTGTCCCCATCATCTTGAAGAACTAATTCAAGAACTTTACCACCACTGCCACCACCATTTTGTGCTTCATGAGGCTAGAACCACTCAGGTCAAGAAGGAACAAATACAATTTTATGGCTTCGTTTGTCGCCAACAGGGTCTCCACATCACAAGGATGTGGGACACCTCTCCCAGCTACCACCGCACACAGGATGACATTAATTCCTTCCACCAGGTCCTCCCGAAACATTTTTTCCATCAGCTCCTTTGCCTTAGCTTTTTCAACCTAGTTATCCAAGAGAGAAGCTAAGAACCGAGACGAGATATGCAAATTATTGCATCCATACTCCTTATTCGCCAAATGCCCAACACCCAAGACCATTTTCATCGTGACTACCACAAGAGGGTCATTTTTAAGCAATATTCATTTCAAACGTTGATCTGTCACCTCTCGAAACGAAGCCTGTCGCACCAAAAACTTTAAGGAAATCAGGGTATCCGCCCCAAACTTCGCCACCCCTTCCACCGAGACCTCAATCAAAAGCTGAGAATGCTTGGCCATTGAAACCCAAACGCCAAAGACCCATGACTAGCACATGAAATCACCATCAACCAATGACAATAATGAAGAAAAAACCACTATCCTTGGTCTAAATGCCATCGCATGTTGGAGAAAATCCAAGTACGAAACTACTGCCACCCATCTAAATGAGGCTCCTCCAAATGTGTCGAGGCCAGCCAAGGACAAAAATCTTTAAGACAAATGTAGGCAAGCTTCCATCGGGACTTGCACACTCCCTACCATCATTAATGCACTTCAACCAGATGAAAAGATAGCTTCTGCCTCCAATGGCTCCTATAATCGCCCACCTCAGCCCATAAACCATAGTCCAGCTGCCATTGTGGAAAGAATTCCATGTCCCCTCCACCTAAACGAAGGGGTGCCCACCCATCCACCCATTATTTCCTCGATTATTAACTCCACCAATCTAGATGTGATTAGAATCAATGAGGTCTTGCACAATATATTTAAGACACTTACATTGTTTTGTATCGTGTCCATTTTGTCGGTGATAATGGCAAAAGGAATTCGAGTTGAAGTTTGGAGGTAAGGGATTAGTTGTATCAATGGCTCTAGCAAGAGGTAAGGTAACTAAGTTCTTACTCAAAAGTTGCAACATGATGGAGTGAAGCTTGTCGAGTAAAGGGGTAAATTGTCTACTCCTCTCCCTAAATGTATATGGAATTTTTGTTTTTATAGCAGCCACTTGGGAGTTAACATGTTGAATTGCTTGAGGTGTGTTTATTTGTAAAAAGAATTTGTTTTGTTTCTTGAAATGGAAATTGTTTTGGGCCACATCTTTGGATTTCTCATAATTGTTAGGAGTTTTTGCTTTGCGACAACTAACTGAATTTTGATAATCACGAAGGGCCATGCACAAGTGTGTAAAGGAGGGAAGCTTCAATATTTCAAGTTTATAAACATTCTTTGAAGGTCAGCATCACAAATCTTAATGTTTATTTGTGAGTAAAGCAATTGGTATCATGCTATGAAATTAGTGACCTTTTCATCTTTATTTTGTTTACAATGCATTAAATCAACTAAGGTCATCTCGGGGCCCATGTGCACTTGGAAATGGTTAAGAAGAGCATCAAAAAGTTCATTGAATGAAATAATTAAGTTATTTGGTAAAGAACCAAACCACTCCAAGGAAATGTCTTTCAAGGATCCAAGGAAAACTTTAGCCAAGAGTTTATTCTAAAAAATTAAGTCACTACATAAGGTTGTGTATGTTGAGACATGGTTACTAGGGTCCCCTTTTCCACCATATTTCTCAAATCTAGGAATCTCTATACCTTGTGGCATTTGTGCTCTCAATATCTTCAAGGATAAAGGGTTTCTTTTGACATATTGTGAAGGTTGGCCATTTTGATTTTGATTCAATGTAACAATTTGTTGTTGGAGGGATGAAACATTTTGGAGGAGTTGGTTAAGGACGAGATAATTATTTGGGTTGTGAGATGGAGGTGAATAAGGTGGAGGTGTATATGTATTCAAAGGACAAGTGAATTATAATTTTGTGAGGGGAGATGGATTAGGGAATATGATATTTGAATGCACAAAGCTAAAGGGATTCCCAGGGGAAATACCTAAGGTAGTATTGATATTGCTAATAGGTTTTTTAGTTGTTGTAATAGTTGGATTAGTGTATGTTGGAATGGAGGTCATAGTTGTGGAAGGAGGAATTGGATTTCCACCTTGACTTTGAGTTAACCCCAAAGTTTGAGCACTAGTCATTGTAGGGACATGTTTATCGATAATGTGAGCTAGGCTACAAACAATCTCTATTCCTTGTTCATTATCAAGAATTATCCTCATGTTATCTATGATAGGAATTGAAGTACCAACAATGTACTCAAAACTCACAAAGTTTTACAATTTCACATTAGGTTCACCAAAATGAAACCTAGGAAAATGTGTGCTTCATTTTGGAATGAGGGGTTCACCATTAATTTTACTATAAAAATAAAGGACCAAATGGGGTATCGTGCACCTATTTTCCTCTATTTCATTAGGAAAAAGAAATCTCTTGAGCCAAGGTTGACTTTCACCCCTTAGGTGAGTCAAGCTTGAAGGAAATCTTGTTATTTTCCTTATGATCTAGGATGGGGCAGATATGTTGAAACAACACTTTTGGGAGAAAGAATAAAAATAGCAAATCAATCAAGCACCTTCATTCAAAGGTATTTCAAATGAAGGTACTTGGGAGGCTATGATAAACGATAAAATACTCAAAATAAAAGGCCTTTGAATGAAGGTCAAACAATTAATAAATTTAATAAAATAGACCTTCAAACAAAGGTCTTTATGCTAATTTAAAAATAATGATGATAAGAAGAATTATATGTTAATTTATAAACTCAAGAAGATTTGTAATGTGTGAACACTCAGGCGGCTGCATAGACAATGTTGCAGAAAGGAAAGGTAGCAAGGATGGTTTAGTTGGGGTGAAAATCACATAGAAGAACAAGACTAAGGTGGCATGCAAGGCTAGGATGTGGGTTGCACAACCTAGGGCCTCGGTTGGGCATCCTCATGTCTCCCCATTGACTTTTGATCCTTTGCTTACGACCCCTCTCATCATCCCGGGCTGCAAAAATTGGGAAAATCCTTTTCATGTGTGTTTTGATTTCTACAAACATGGGTTATCTCAAATTCCCACCTACCACCGCCAGCCATGCCTGCTTCAAAGTCTCTCGAGCCAGACCCCGTGCGTATTTTCTCCTTGGGGGATTCAAATGTTTGTCTCACGAATGTCCTTTCCAACTTCCACATTTTAGATGCTTGCTTAGAGGGGCTTGCAGACGAGCTTGGGAGCAGATCCCTTGTTCGCTACTTGAGTAAGAGACCCCTGATTGATCACTTTGTTGACTAGATGAAGGTGTCATGGTGTAACATCCCCCTCCTGGATATCAATATCCTGTATTTCAAATTTTTCTTGCTTTGCTTTGCCTCTGCTGAAGACTGTAACTTTGTAAAGTTGAAGGGCCCGTGGTTATATGGTCAATCCAACCTCCTTCTGGATTGGTCTCCTTTCTCTGAACCTGCTACGACTAAGATCTCACTGGTTCCTCTTTGGACCAGGCTATACAATATTTCACTGATTATGCGGGTTCCAAAGCTAATAAAAAACATGATTGAGTATGTTGGAACCTTCGTGAAGTTGGATTCGGTAGCCCCCCATAGTAGATTCACCAAGGTTTGCGCCATCATTGATATTTCCAAACTTGTGCACCACTTAGTTTTGATTCATTCTACCCGTGACACCTAGACCCAATTTCTCAATTATGAAGATCTACCTTTTAGATGCTTTTGATGCAATAAGCTAGGGCATAAAATTTTTGGGTGCTCTTCTCCCAAGATTGCCACTGTTTAGAATTTTAGCCTCAAGAAGTGGGTCAGAAAGCTAAGCAATCCTGATGCGAAGTTCATTTGGTGCAATCATGGGATGTTTATGGCTACCCAAGGGGATCCCTTGCCTCCCCCTGTGGCTCCGACTAGAGACTCTACTATGTTGGTGCAACACTCATCTTCGCCCATCAGTGCTCCAAGTATGGTTCTAGACTCTTAAACTTGTGATGCCCCCCTCCCTATCGAGGGAGATGATATCGACTCGGATTCTGAGGGTTCTTATCCCTTTATGGATGATTTGGAAGAGGATTACTCTAATTTTTTGGACCTCGATGATTTGGTTATTCTTGTTAAAGAATGCTCTCTTTCCCAAAAAGTGAGTGTCATCTCTAAACCCAACTTCCCTAAAAGAAAAAAAGGAGCATAAATCTAAGGCAAAGAAGCTTCGAATTGAAGGCAGATGTGTGGTTGAAGATGACACGCAGTGGACAATGGATGCCCTTCTCACCCGGAGCATGAGGAAGGGGAAGAACAAGAAGGCCATTTGATTTGACTTTCTGGGGTGGTGGTTTTGCATGTTCTTTGTCTAGAGGTCGCTTGGTCTTTAGTCTTTTTATCTCTTTGACTTGTGCCAATTTTTGGGCTTCTAAGAGTGCTTTAGGATTTTTAATTTCTTTGTCACTTTTGTTGCTCCCCATTTGTGAGTCTGAAGAATTTTATTCTTTTATTAATTTGGTTTATTGGGAGTGGGCCCTAACCCCACAATTTATTTGTAATTTTTTTTATAAACTTACAAAAAAAATTGCAAATAAAAAATGAAATACTTTTGAATTTTGGTTTTTTGCATGTGAATTTTTTAAATCAAATATACATTTTTTATATTTTTGGAATGAGAAAATATTTGACAAAGGAATCTTAGAGAAAAATTTTACAAAATAAATGGGAAATAAGAGGACAAGGAAAAATAAGACTATGAGGAAATATTCAACAAAAAACAATAAAGAATTATTTGAAGAAAGGACCCAAAGATTTATCTCATAAAGACAAGGCATTTATGATTTTTGAATTTGTATAAAATATTTTTAAAATATTAGATTTGTATTTACCCCTATTTCTTCAACTTTAGGGTTTGAATATATATAGTTTTTAATTTAATATTTAATTTTAATAAAAAATAATTACTATATATTTTAGATTCATATAAATTTTAAATAAATTATCTACATCAAATTTACTAGTTCCTCTCTAGAGTTTGTAGATCTCTTTCCCCTACTTCTTCAACTCTAGGGTTTCAACATGTAGTTTCTAATTTTTAGATTTAATTTTAATACTTAAATTATATTCTTACATGTGTGAACTGCATTCATCTAAATTTCAAAAATCGTACATAGATTCCTATATGCTTTATATTCATCTTATGGACATTCTTTACATGAATATTAGTCTTATGAACAAATTCATTTTTTTTAACCTTCTTTAATCTACTAATATGACTCTCCAAAATCCTCTTTATAGATGTATAACCTAAACATTTGAACCAAGACAAAGAGATATTCATGCACTTTTCTTGTCATAGATCTACCTAAATAATCTACAAATCTAGATTGAGCTATATTTTTCACATGGTAGTACATGTTTGGATTTGAAGTGGTTGATATAACATACACACCTAGATTGCAATGCCAATGTAATTAACATCATCACTTTGCATATGTGGATAATTAATGTAATACCAACTTTACAAATTAGATATGATTTAGTAGCCCTAAAGTTTCCATCCACCAAGTAAGGGTACATACACTTAAATCTTAAGAAAAATCATCTTATAAACATTCTTTGTAAATGAATCTATTAGTCTCGTAAACATTTATTCATTCAATCTAAACATACATGTGAACCAAGACAAAGATATATGTTATGATGTATTTTTCTTGTCATATCTACCTAAATCGCCTACAAAATATATTGAGCTCTATTTTCACATATTTTAGTGTTTGGATTTGAAGTGGTTGATCTATAGTTGCGATAGTTTCCAATTGCTTGACTAATAATATGTTAGCTAGGTTACATTTTTCAAACATAATTAGCATTACCACTTCAAGAATATGTGGCTAGTTTTTTTTAATAAGGGGTAAAAACTTTATTGAGCTAGTAAATCAATACAAAGCAAAAGAGTACAATAGACCCACCATGGGTCAAAAGCCCAAAGCAAAGCCATCAAGAAACTCCAAAGAAACATCTCATGTCCTCCATAATAAGATCTTTCAACACTTGAGATAGGTCCTCAGGAAGGCCTCCCTAGTCTTCCACATTCCAAGTTCCCATCCGCTCAAATGCCCATTTAGCCAAGCCATTGAACACCTTATCCCATTCCCGTGGGATATGGAAAAAGGTGATAGAATCCAAAACCTCACCTAGAGATGATTTGCTTAACCACCATTGCCAACTGCCAATTCACATAATCTAATTGACGCTTATTCAACATATCAATTCTTAAACTGAGAATTTGACTCACAAATTATCCTTCTCCAACCAAGGGCACAAGCTCGCTTCAGTGCCAAAAGAATAAACAAAGCCTCCATATAGTTGTTGGTTTGTTGACCTCTATACATCGAAAAGAACTCAACTACCCCCAACCTATCCTTTCCAATACCATCAACCCTAGCGTGCCCAAGATTTCCTATGGAAGACCCATCAATGTTAATTTCCAACACCCCAAGTAGAGGGGTTTTCCAATGACCACCCCGTTGCACATTCCCTCAGGCACACTGACTCAACCTAGGGTGGGGGCCATTCCTACCACAATCGAAAAGCCCCAAAGTTTAGACCACATCCAAATCTTCAAGATCCACATGAGTAGACAAATCACACTTAGCTTCCAGAGTCTTCTGAAGCACCCCCAAGATTCTTATCCATAGTTGTCACACCTGAAGCTTCTTATCTAGAAAGATCCTACAGTTGCATTCTAACTAGATATGCCAAATAATCAAGTTGGGGCCAATTTTCCAAGTAATTTGAAGGAAAGAAGTTTTAGCTTGAGAGTTCCCCAAACTAATCCAGAAGTCAACCAAAGAAGAGGTATATTTGCATGATAGGTTCCAAACTCCCCACCAACAAATCCAAATCATTCTAGCAAAGGGACACTGAAAAAAGAGGCGTGGAGTGCACTCTTCATTATAGGTGCACATAACACACATAAAGGGACCCTGAAATCCATGCTTCCAAAGATTCTCCCAAGTGAGGCATCTATTATGCATCATAAGCCAAGAGAATAAATTGCACTTAGGCTAAGAGAATTTATTCCAAACCTATTTCCACCAAGGGACCCCCCATACACCTGAAAACTTGCTTGTCCAACACTTGATAGCTAGAGGCAACTAATAATTTTCCTTTTAGGTCATGATCCCAAGACAAAACATCCCTCCCCATAATAGAGTTACAAACCCTTCCATCTAGACTATTAGCTAGCTCTTAACGCTCCTCCATCGATCTCCCCAAGGGCCACTCATGTGGGTCCTTCCAACTATACACTATAGCTTGATTAAGAACATGAGAGGATTTGAAATTAGCCACTCTACACCAACCCGCATCAAGAAAACTCCTACATAAATCTTACAAATGAGGGTGGGTTTACATGATAGGAGGATGACCATCCTAAGAATCAAATTAGAAAAGAGCTTTTTAGCCACTATTGCAAATCCAAAACAACCCTTGATTAATTAGCTTGGCCCCCTTTTAAGGGTACCCTAAATCATGGAACCCTTCCCCATAAGACTGAATCAAGGCACACCAACACTCTCCACACCCCTGAGATACTTCGAGGTGAGGATCTTGGTCTATATTTGATGCTGTGAGCACCATCGCTAACACAACCTAGCTGCCAAAGCTTGCCCATCCAAATCATCCTGACGTAGCCCAAGCCCACCTTCCTACTTCGGCCTACATAAAGTGTCCCACTTAATCAAGCTACACTTCCTTGAGAAGAGATTACCAGACCGAAGAAATAGTCGAGAGAGACTCTCAAATTCTTTGATAAAGCAGTAAGGGGCAGACAACACAAAGCACCTGTACAAAGGAAGAGCCAAAACCATTGAATTTAGAAGAGTCACTCTCCCAATAGTAGAGAGCCACCTGCAAGTCTAGTGGCTAACCCTTTTGTGAAACTTATCTATAACATCTTGCCAAACACAACCTAAGGAGTGAATGAACAACATGAGGAATGCCAAGATAGACAAAGGGAAGTGATCCAATCTAGAACCTAAGAATTCTAGCAATTCTCCTTTGAATAAGGTTTGAAGTATTAAAGAAATAAATGAAGGACTTATCTTCATTGATACATTGTCTTGAAGTAGCTAAATAAATATGTCTTGAAGTAGCTAAATAAATATTCAGGACCTTCCTCAAGTTGATATCTTCTTAAACTTTGGCCATACCCATCAAAGCAATGTCATTTACAAACTAAAGATGGGATTGGGGGGGTAAATTATTACCCCAACTCCAACCCTGAATGAGACCAAGCTCCACACGAGATTTAATAAATCTCCCTAAACCTTCAACCATTAAAATAAATAAGTAGGGGGACAAAGGGTCATCTTGTCAAAGGCCCCTAGATACTCCAAAAATCTCAAAAGGCTCACCATTAACAAGAACATCAAGAAGAGGTGACACAACTCATAAGCCACTCAATCTAGGTGCTACCAAAACCAAAATCCCTCAAAATATTGGAAAGGAAAGCCCATTTAACACAATCGTAAGCCTTGGCTATGTCCAAGTTAATAAACATAGCCTTATGTCTGGAGGAGGCCATGGAATGGACAACTTTAGCCATAATAACAACTCCATCATGAATCTGTTTACCAACAACAAATCCACCCTGCTCCTCAAAAATTAACCTGTTGAACCATGGCTTTAGACCTTCCGTAATCAACTTTGTAATAACTTTGTACACAACATTACATAGGGAAATTAGTATAAAGAGATCTAACGAATTAGCTTAGTCCCTATTTTGGATAAGAGCCAGAAAAGTGGCATTCATGGCTCTTAGCATTAACTCATTCCTTTGGGATTCTTGGACAACCTTGAGAAGATCAAGCTTGATAAAGTCCCAAAAATCTTAAAAGAACTCACTTGGGAACCCATTAGGCCCTAGAGATTTTCCCTTCATTTGAAACATAATATCTTCCAATTTGTTCAAGGAGATTGGTTTGAGAAAAGAGTCATTCATTTCATTAGTCACCAAAGACGAGATACAGTCCAAGATTAAAGATTCCTCCTCATTGGTAGGAGGGGAGTCCTCACAAAACAAATCAAAAAAGAATCGAACATACTCTTTCAAAACCTCATCAAAGGAAGATAATTGACCCCCTCAGAGGACCTAAGAGAAGATATGATATTACATTGCCTTCTATCCTTAACATAATTATGAAAAAAGGAAGTGTTACTATCACTTTCCTGGAGCCAGTCAATGCAAGACTTTTGCTTCCAGAAAATTTCCACCCATAGCTCCCATTTCTCCACTTCCTTCATAGTCGTTGCTTCTATGTTACCATTATCCTCAATAAGACCATGGTCTCGGATTTGCTGAGCAATGTCATCAAGGTGACATTACCAAAATGGTGCCTATTCGATCATTTCAACATGTATTTGACATATTGAAGCCTCTTGGAGAAGGAATGCATTTCAGTGCTATGAGATGGCTTTCCAAAATGCCACCAACAAGGAACAGGATCATGAAGTGACACATCCCGAAGACACATGAGCTAAAATATGAAAGACTACTTTTTTAGAATATCCATAAAAGTAAGCAGAAAACTTGATTGTCCAATGATCAGATCCCCACCAATCCAAAATCTTAGAGCTAGTTGCCCACATGTCACCAACCAAAAATCTAGACACCAAGAACTTGTCCAACCTCTTTGAAATAACAACTTCCCCACTTCTCCTACTGTTTCATATAAACATCCCATTAGAGGGTTTTATATCAATCAAGTTCAAGAGAGCTTCATTGTCCCTTAGGAGCTCTGAGGAGGGATCTAGATAGGCAATACCACCCCTCTTCTTCACAAATGAGGAGATAGCATTGAAATCCCATGCCATAATCCAAGGAAGAAAAGGATCCAAAGAGCGCACATGTCTAACATGAGACCACAATTGGGTCTTACTAAGGAGATCAGTTGGGGCATAGATGTTAAAAAGGAGAATTCTCTTGACTTGATTCCATACTGAAAGTAGCCAGGGAAATAAAATACCTACAAGAGAGCAACCAAATCAAAATAACTCTACACAGATTCCACAAACAAGCAACCCCACTAGAGTTGCCTTGCACTCCAACACATTGACATTAACCTCTATCCCAAATTTTAGAAGCCAAATTCAACATAATTTCAACAAACAACTTAGTCTCCTGAAGGAAAACCAAATTAGGAGAGTGATCACGAATCAACTCGCGAATAGTCTTTTGTCTAAGGATGTTATTCATACCCCAGGTTACATTAAAAGAAAGCACAATCATCATTGAGGTTGGGAGAAATAAGAATCAATGATCCTCATCGATCCAAACTCCACCGATGTCTCACCAATTAACTTTACCTTTGCTTGGTCCTTCTTTTTTCCAACCTTAAGAGGCTTCTCATGACCCCCCTTTTTAGGGGGCTTTTATTGTAGGCCCAAATCAAGAGAAGAAGATCTACTTTTACCCAGGTCAACAACACCCTTCTTGACAATGAGTCCAAAATTAGGGACAACAAAACCTTCAATAACCTCTAACATCAAACTTGCCCCCCCTTCTCGAGAGCAAAGGGAGGAAAATCCACGACCATCTGAGCCTCCTGATCCCCCAATTGAGCAGAGTTGGAATAATCATCTATCTGATTTCCAAGGTTCATCTTAACTAAGGAGCCATTTGCCACCTGCATGTCCAAGGGAACACCCTCTTCTTGAGCCAAATCATCAAAGGCATCAAACAAGTTAAAGGTCTCCTCTTTCTGCCTATCTCTTAGGGTTCTCTTTTGACCTCTACCTATGTTACGAGACTTAACTATAAAAAAACCCTCCTTATCAGCCACCACCCTTGCATGGGAGCCTTACCTTTGTCCACCTTCAAAGAAAAAAGAGAAGGGGCATTACACAAACCAAAAGCATGGACAACTCTGAGACACTTTCATTGTAGGTGCCCATGTTCATGGCATAACCAACACTAGAAAGACAATGCCTCATACTCTAGTTGTTGGGTCCAAGAATATGAACCAATGTTGCTTTCGACAAAATCTAGTAGAAAATTATTCAAGTCAGTTTCAACACAAACATGGGCACTAGAAATTACCTTTTTATTCAGTGTTTGTTGAGAAGGACCAATAGGATTTCCAAGAAAAAGAGCTACCTTTTTCAATATATCACTTCTCCAGCATTCTAGAGGTAGGTGGGGGAGACACACCAAAATAGGGACCCTAGAGGGGAGCTCCTCCACAAAATTAAAACCAACATGCCATGGTTTAATAAAGAGACCAACCTAATTGTAGAAGTCAGGCCCACCTTCAAAAACCCTATTCCTATCAACCACATAGGAAAAATCCACCATGAAGAAGTTGTTGGCCGCCAACATTATATCAATATCACCCTCAGGGTTCCATGTTATGTGAACCCAATATTCTAGAAATGGAAGCGACACTTGCATCCCCATAAACTTACAAATCAACACATGGTTGCTATAATACTCAACATCCTTAGCCATCGAGTTCGGTTGAATCACCAAAACTGAACGCTCTTGACATCTCTCTAGGCACCCATTCACCCTTTACATCTTGAAAAACACCATTTTTTTACGGTCCCTCACCAAAAGAGATCATATTCAAACAAAGCTTATCACTAGAGGGGAAAGAAGAAAGATCCAACTTGCCCCCGAACACATGCAATGCCATGCAAAAAAGAAAACCCTCGACCCCATCTGAGAGGAAAAGAACGACACCACCAAGCAAGACAAACCAAAACACTGAAGCCACACACAAGGAAAAATACAACAAAAATAAGGAATTTTTTGAAGAAGACTAGCACCCTACCCACCATAGCCAAAACACAACCCACACTAGAAGAAATGACACACAAAAGTTAAACCACACCGAGGAAACAAGAAAGGACTCCACCCTAAACCCACACCCTAGCATGGTAGTAAAACCCCACCCCCAAAAATATGTGGCTAATTAATGTAATACTGAATTTACAATTTATATATGGATTATTGGCCCCAAATTTTCCATCCACCTTAAGGGTATATGCACTTGAATAAGACTAATCATTTTATAAATATTCTTTAATGCTAGTTACATGTTTTAAAATATTGTTTTATAAACGTGATCTATCTAGGTTATATAAATAATACATTCTAAAGTCTTCTCTCTTTTGTACATGTAGGGACTCAACATAAAGAAAGTAGAGTACAATTCAAGCCTACTTTAGATATTGAAGCAAAGTGGGTTCAACCACACATAGTTGATGTTAGAGAGGAGGATCAACCAAGATTTAATGTTGGAGAGGGTTTTGGATCACTTCCTTCTATAGATATGCATCATATGAACCTAATTAAAAAGGTTAAGAGATTTTTTTTTATAGAAATATAGATCATGAAGGGAAAAAGTGTGCATCCCAGAACTCCATCTAGGATCAGTATGTGCCTTTGGTTACATTCATTAAAATTTAGGAACCTCAAAAATATATGCTACTATGCCTTAAAGTAGAAATTCACATAGTTATTTTCCCACTATTAATTCTTAAAGGAACGAGGTTGCAATTAGTTTTAAGATATTTTCAAATCAAGTAGTTTCAACAACATTACATGCACACATAATCAAACAAGAAGAATACGAAAGAAGAGAAAGAACACAAATTTTTGTGGGGAAAACCCTTTTGGGTAAAAAACCCCACACTCCAAAACCACATAGCCAATATATTATTTAGTAACAAATACATTTACGATACATTCTTCAGGCTCAAGGCCATTAGAGGAGATTTACATCTTGTTCCATCTTTGGTAGAATTCTAGTAGCATAACCCCTATGAATAAAACTCCTTTCACATAACTCCTCTAACAAAACACTTGCATATATAGAGTCTACAGTGCCTAGGACATAAGTTTCCTCGAACCCACGCCCATGCATGAACATGCAACAAGAAAGGTACTACATGAAAAAGCATACAACATGCACATGCAAAAAAACACCTATCAAAAATCTAGGCATCCACATTCCAAGTTTGACTCAACTAGGAATAGAAACTTCATCCTTGCACAACTTCAATTGCAAATAGAAATTTCCAATTTCAAAGTGGGTGCCAACTTCCTCAAAAGTAGCAACATGCCATAGTTAACTCAACATGCCTTGACACATGTCACCTCCGTGCAACTTTGAAAAGTTTTTACAAATTCCTCTCTCCAAAAGTGTCACTATGTCACACCTCCAAAAAGTATGCACAATTAATAATGCTTCCAATAAGTGCCTAGGTGACAAGCAGCACTCCGTGGAGCTCCACACCTTGCATGTAGGACATAACACTCCTCGATGGGTCCCACAAAGTGCTATAATAACTATTATAGTTGGCAACTTAGGATATATCAATATTGGCACAAAGTTTATCCAAAAATTAATGTTAGGACTTAAAGGTTGAGATACCTTAATCCCAAAATTCTCTTACTTGTCGAAGACCTGCTAAGAGTCCATGGAGTCAACAAGAATTAACTGCTAAGAGTCAACCGATGAAAACACATCATCACAACCATACATGTAATCACATGAATCTCGAACAATGCTCTCGTGATCCAATCAAGACACCTACAATAACATCCAGGATGTCCACCATCTCAGGCAACAATTATTTCCATCCTCCAAAGGAAAGGAAGAAGTCATGGTGTATATACACCAGTCCACAAAACACAATCATTAGATCCAATCGATAACAAAGGCTACAAGATACTGCCACAACTCCACTGTGCTCACAAGCTAAAGAACATCTCAACCAACTCCAAGTCCATAACCATAACACAACTCTAAAGCCAAAGAATCCTCTAGAGAGCAAGATAAACCATTAGCCAAAACAACAACCAAAACAGGTTGCCCTCATCCATCTAATAAACCCATGAGATCATAAATAACACCCACAAAAAATGCTAATCCATCCAATCTATCATACCTCAAAAGGTATTCTTAACATCAGCAAACTCATGCCAACATATCCAACCCATCAACCTCAATCACAAGCTCCTTGTTTTGAAATAGTCGATGAAGACAAACACATCTAGGATATTCTATTGCATGGGTAATGTCTAGTATGAAAAGACATCAAGGCACACTGATTCCACTAACAACACCACACAGGGGTGCAATTATGTATATGGATGCCTAACATGACTATAGATTTGTTGGGACCCATCCAATCTATCTTTCCTATTCACTTAAGCTATGCTTATGGAGGCATTGGTGCATGTTTAATTTTTTTTATTATTTAATTACTTTATTGGATATTTATACCTGATATAGGATGAAAAAGTAGGTTGCATTTGCATCATATGAATTGTACTTTCCTTATTTGGTGAAGTTGTACTGTGCACATGTGAGTACCTCTCCTTTATTTCACATTAGTTGTACATTCACATCTCTTGGTGGTGTATCCCATGTACCCACCTCATATACCCTTGTAAGTAATCACTTGTAACCTCATTTGCATATTTGCATCCTTTGATTTGGAATATAATAATTCTCAAATCTCTCTTATATTTATTTTGAATATCCTTGATCTTTGGTGGTCATTTCCATAGCCAAATCTTACAATATAAATACTGACAAATGACATAATTTTGTGCAAAGTTAGTTCCCTTGCTCTACATTATTGACTTGCTCCTTACACATATTTCTATACACTTACCTCATTACCCCATCTTTATGATTATACATTCCTATACATTTGCCTTGTCCAATTGTTCACCATATCTATATTCACACATACCTCCATGAACACATTATTTAGTGCTATTTGATTCATGAACTCGTCTCACCTAAATTCATAATTTTAAATTCAAATTTGTCTGACTTTATATCTTTACTCTTCTTATGTATGGTCGACTAAACATAATTTATGCGATGTGTTATTGTGTCCTTGTATTTAAAGGGATTTAATGCATTCATTTAAGATATATGATGATCTAAGAGCTATATATTCTTATATCATTTATATTACACACTTCAATTGATGAACTAAAATGAATATAATTTTGTACAAACATTTTAGGAGCATTTGCATGACTAAAGATTGTTGTTTTTGATTATTTGTATACAATTTTGAAGGTTGACAATGGAGAACTTGTCCCCTTGTGACATACCAACAACCTCATAAAGATATTTATATATACCACATATCCGTTAGATTTCAAAAGACATAAATAAGTCAAAATTGTTTAAGTGAATTTGAGAACAAACATTTGTCCAATATATAATATAATTTATAATTGTAAAATAAATTTACAATTATATATTAATTCTAAATCCAAACTTCTTACATAAAATATTTTTTTTATTCTAATACATTTGTTAATTTGAAATTCCCTATTCCTAATTTTGAAACAATCTATTTTGATCTTTTTAAATTTATCAATTAAAAGTTGTATTTATTTTCCCAACACTCAATCATTACAATATGTTCAAAATCAACTCTCAATTGTTCTTTTAAATGTATGCATTTTATTGTTGGATTAGCCTAGACTCGGCTTTTAAGTTCATTTTCCTTTACAAGCTTATGAGGAAAAGTATAGATCTCTCTACAATATTTTGAAAAAAGCCATTAGGGAATATTAGCGCCCAGGGGGGGTCGTCGTACGTCTATTAAAAGCAGATGCTTGGGACTAAGCGGGGCCTCGTTGACGCGCCAGCCCCTGAAACCTACCCTTCAAAGTGCCCAGATGCATACGTTTTGGAAATCATCACGAGTTGATCTTGTAAGGTTTTATTAAATTTGACGCCCACTTCGCCTGCTCGGCTGTGAGATCGTTTCTCTGTAAATCAATTTTATTTAGTTTCTCCTGTGCAGCAGGATCATACCCCGCTCAGGTATGGAATTCTTCTTTTTCGGTGCTCTTTTTCTTTCAATTTTAAAGCTATAGGGTCTACTTATCTCGTTTACAATGCTGCTCGAATGCCATAAACAAATTGCAAAAACACAAGCATACAAGACGACAGAAAGAGCAACTTGTTAAGCTGAACTTCCTATATTATAATTTCAGATCAGTAAATTATCTTCCTACACAATTAAATTATGGAGTGGCAAGGCGGGGTTCACTGTGGAGATGGGCACGACATGTAATTCCAGGGCTACAAGATTTGAACTATTTGCAAAATAAATGAAAAGACATTTTCTTGCAGTCTTCCAAAACAGGGTCCGATATTCCAATTAGCATCTGATTGCGATTTAAAAGGCAAACTTTACCCTTTATTTACCGAGGGGCACACATATAAAATTCCAGGGCTACAAAATTGAACAATTTACTAAATAAATGGAAATAAATCTTCTTGTAGTCTTCCAAAGCAGGGTCGCGCATATGCCAAATTAACATCTGACTATGACTTAAACGACACACTTTACCCTTTATTTACCAAGTGATTTTGCTTATTGGGTTTGTGCATTGTGCTTGAACAGGAATAGAAACCTGCACTTCAAATTATGATGTTTGGATAAGAAGGGAGTGTCTCAAATTGAGGGTCAATTGAAGAACTGACCCCCAATGCTAGCTCCTCTATATTGATCGGCAAAATTTCAAATGTCTGGTGTTCAATAAGGAAGAAAGTATGAATATAGTTAAGGGAGTTGCAGGCTTACTACGGAAGCCTTCAGGTTCTCAGGTGGGAGAAAGTCCCGTGGCTCCACAAGTAGAAGACTTGTCGAAACCACCATGGCCAGAAATACAATTCGGGTATTTCTTTTCTCGAATCACAGCACTTTGATTTCTAGAGTAAAGATGTTGCTCTCATACATAAACCTAAGAGTTTCTTAAATCATTTTCAATAATTTTTTTTCAATCATGAGCATCTTGAAGGAGTCATATTTCTTTGTGTTTAGGGAATTTGTTGTTTTTGCTTCATCCTCTACTTTAATGTTAGTTTTAGGATTTTTTTTTGTGTTGAAATTTGAATGTGAAGAAATGGTTATTTGAATTGTTTTAGCTTTTTTTTTATAAGCAATGGCTTCATTTCCCTGTTATGATGAAACGCCATGTTTTTTCCCCTGTCTTTATATTCAAGTTTTTTTCATTATCACATCTGTATGTTCAAGGCTCATTTGACATAGTTCTAATTAATAGGTACTTGTCATCTTTTTCATTACCGTTCAAACGGTATTCAGTCAGATTATTTTCCACTGGGTTAGCAAACGAGTCAAGTGGGAAGGTCATGTCACGTTGATTCTCTATCTCAGCTACCTATTTCTCCTTTTCTGTCATTTTTTTGCTTGATTTTGACTTGGTCCACTCACACACTAGTAATTTTATTTGTCCATCACAGCCGTCTGTTTCTCTCCTTTTGGTTTATTTTGATTTGGTATGTGTGTGTGTGGGGACACTACCCTTGCCCACCCAGCCTCGTTATACACACTTGCCATTTTAATTGTCTATCTCAGCCACTTATTTCTCTTCATCCCTGTGATTTTTAGCTTTATTTTGATTTGAAAAACGCACATAAACTTGTGATTTTAATTATCTAGCTCAGCCACCTGTTTCTCTTCATCTCTGATATTTGTCATGCATTATTTTTACTTGGTCAACGTCAACACATGGAGTGTCCTTACAACCACTTAAGGCCTTTCAAATTGACATCAGGAAGTATAAAAAGAACTAATTTTCCATGCCTATTTCCAATTGATGGTGATACATTAATAGACCCCCTAACACCAACTGTGAGACAAGTTGGGAGGATGCTGACATAGTTGAGGAGTCTAACTTTACAACTGCCAAGTGCATTTTCTTAGAAATATCCAAGACTTTATTAACAAGTCTAGTTTATGTGTAACCAATAGTTATTGAGTCCATGAAATTAACCTGCCCGAGGCAATTTGCCAACCAATATGCATGCCATATGTATATTGTCACCCATATCTGCCACTGAAGTACTCTGTTGATGAATATGATGATGAAATTTATTTCTTGATTTGGAGATGTAATACAACAAGAATAAATGCTGGCATTTGTTTTGTTACCAGGATTGCTAGGATGTGGTGTCAGTTTGAGTTGATTGTGTGGCATGACAAATTTGTTTTTTTGATTTTCTTGTGTACACATTGTAAATTTGACTCATAAGGCTGGCCTTTAAGATCCCATTAAAATATAGTACTTCAAGTTGTCTTCATTGGCGTAATCTGATATTTTCCTACATGATGATCCCTCTCTTGGTAGGATGTTAGGGTTTGTGTTAATGGGAACTTAATCATCAAGTTTGAAGGAATTTGGACACATTGATTGTATATAGTTAAATTTTCCAGCTTATCTCTCCAACACTTTGTAGTTATAATTATTAATTATTACCATATTTTGAGATATTACCCTCAAATGTTATTTTAATCAGCATTGATGCATCATAAATTAGAAAAGGTATTGTGTGATTTCAATACATTCAACAATTTAATGCCTATGTAGGATCACTGTCCTAGATGGATGAACAATCTATGAAGAAAGACTACCAAGCTTAGAATTCTCTATGTTTTGGAAACCACATTCAAGGGGTTGTTTGTACCATCCGACTTTGTTCAGAACTTGCCACTGACCTTGTATTTTATCCCACCTATAGCCAGTCCATCATCATGGCAGTTGATTCACTTCACTGCTAGTCATGATTTGTTGGACAACAATTTATTCATTGTTGATTCTTAATTAACATGTCACTATTCTTTTTCATAATTCATTTTAATTTCCTTCAAATTTATTCGGTTATTAATTTGTTTTCATCTATGCTTTTGACAACATTTAATAAACAGTTGTACAAGGTACCCTAGAGCATTAATGCTTGATAATATTTACTTATTTATACAATTTTTTCCACTGCTAGACCACGGCTTGTTGGGTAACAATTTGTTCATCATTGATTTTTAATAAACATGCCACTTTTCCTTTTTATATTTCATTTCCTTAATTTATTTGGTTATGTTTTTGTTTTAATCTATATACTTTTGACAACATTTAATAAACAATTGTTCAAGGTGCCCTGGAGCATTGGTATTTGATATATATATATATATACACACACACACATATACATATACATATACATACACATACATATAGATACACATATACATATACATACATATATATATATATATATACACATATACATATACATACATATATATATATATATACATATATATATATACATACACATATACATGTATACGTAATATTATATATATATATATACGTATATACATACGTATATGTATATATATACGTACGTATACGTATACATATGTATATAATGTATACATATACCTATATAATATACATATATATATATATACTATATATATATATATATATATATATATATACATATATGTATATATATATACATATGTATATATATGTGTGTGTGTGTGTGTGACGACCAAATCCATACATCAAATTATAACTTTTGAATTTATCTACAATAAGTAAAAACAATGCCATTTCAATAAAATTTTTCTTTTCAATTTCATAAACATGATATATCATTTTGCAATTTTAACTATTTCTTTCCAAAAGAAACTACAAAGTAAAGAAGAACATAATACATACATAGCTCGTAAGCTTTTGGCACAAATAGAAGTAAGAAGGTCCAAGAGTCCGTTTTGTCAAATCTTGGTTCATCGGCCGATTGTTGAGGAGGAGAAATATCACTCGGGTGTTTTTCCGCCAACCACGGACTTATAATGCGGTCCCCCGCACATTCATTATTTAATGAATGGCCCTCCCTTCGAAGAAGAGATTGGTAGGGTATCCCTTAACGATTACCAACTGAGCATAGTGTTGTGTTCCTACATAACTTCCTGTGCATACGACAACTCTTGAACTAGTATGTACTTTGGGTTCACAGTGAACTGACAGTGTAGTTGCACAACTAAGTGTAAGTTGTTCCTAACACTACTTTGGCCAAAGTATTTCCTTCAATAAAGAACGTAGGTCATCTATCACATGCACTAGCCAGGGTCAATTTGACTTAAGGCTTCCTTACTCTTATGCGTAGGTTGGTCTATTCAGGGTAGTCCGTACCCTAGACGTTCTACATCAAGCTAACTATTAGAAAGGAGGACAGCTTAACAAGTACTCACAATTTATCCCTCCTAAACTGGACATCTTCATCCTAGGAGTTTCATTAACTTGACTAAGTTAGTCTACTAACTTGTTGTGATCGGTACCTTATTAAACACCCTCATTTATTCCCTAGTATTTAATAGCTACTTGAAAACATACACTCCTTATAAGAAGTTCATAGCAATTTGCTTCTTAATGCATCTATGAACCTAGTGTAATTCGTACACTAATGCAAGCAGGTGCAAACAGTAGTAAACATGCAATACCATTCTTTGTTCTAAAGTATGAAGAATAGAACTAATTACAACTTCCTATCCTTGTACATTCAAAAGACATAATTTCAGACTTTTATTTAGAAATTTGTTCTAAAGTATGAAAGAAGAATAGCATGCCTGGTTTATGCTTTCCACAGATGATGAACTAAATTGAGTCTGCAACACTTTTAGCCTCCAGCCAAGACCTCCAGTCAACTCTCTTACTGACAATGTACTCTTATACACAGCTGAAAGACAATCTCAACCCCTCACTGTTGGACTCAGATATGGTGAATGACAGATATGATTCTCTGTCAATGTAAATTATGCTCTCAGAATATGATGAATGCTCTCACAGCAAAAATAGAACTCTCCCTCACAGCTAAAGAAGAATACTCAGAAAATACTTTGAAACCTTTAAAATATGAGCAAACTTGAATTCCAAACTGTGTGAAATAGAATGAGCTGAGCGGCTCTTATATAGGATTCCTGCTCAACCAATTCCCTCTTCTAATGGCGTCCAAGCTGCCAATAGGGTTTTAGAATAATTCAAATATGAAATGTGGCAAACCCTAGAGAAGATTCGACTTCCTTTTGTGACAACAAATGAAGAATGGTTCATTTTGCACATGATAAAATCAGAAATATGACACCTACAGGAAATGGTGCGATTCAATAGGTATAGATAAATGATGATAATTACAGAGAAAAAGTCCCTCGTTCTATGCACACCACACTTCCTACTTCCCAGGCTGCAGTCGACACCAGTCAAGCCGCGTTTCAATGCTGGTCATGGTCGCGCGCTTCTACAGGCGTGTTTCATTTTCACGGGAATTTCCTTCATTTCCTTTTATTTTCTTTTTCTAAAGTTTTACAAAGTTTGAAATGAAATATCTCTAGCATGGCGTGATTTTGCCAAAGGCATTCAATTCAATTTAAAGACATTATTTTATTCCATGGAGTTAATCGATTTTCATAGTTTTAAAGAAATATTTAATTTTGACAAAATAAAGTCTCTCATTTCCAAGTTCCGATTTCCTTTCTATACTTTATGATATTTAAATAAAGTGCTATTTGAAACTTTATCGATTTCCAAACTTTCATTTCAAGAGTAACATATATATTTATATATTTATTTTATTATATTTAATATATATATATATAGTATAGTTTTACTTTACATTATTATATATCTATGTATATATATTTAAATTTAATAATTTAAATAAACTTATATACATATATATATATTTTGTAAAAACTATATTATATATAATATTAAATATATATATATACCTTTACATATATATATATACACACACATACATATTCAATTGCAAAGTACGTATATTGCGAGCCAGTCAACATACTTTCATTATACGTACCTATGCATATGTGTATATGTAAATTCCGAGGTAATGTCAACATAATATTATTCATATTCACGTAGATACAACAGGTTGGTTGTGGGTATGTATACATGTATATTTGCTTGTATATTTTCCCTATATGTATATGTATTCATAAGTGTATTTATATCGATGCACTCGTACGACATATCCATTTGCT
Organism: Sequoia sempervirens; assembly: GCA_007258455.2. Taxonomy (NCBI): domain Eukaryota; kingdom Viridiplantae; phylum Streptophyta; class Pinopsida; order Cupressales; family Cupressaceae; genus Sequoia; species Sequoia sempervirens. The sequence continues at coordinate 32,197 of VDFB02064651.1, forward strand.
CACATACGTTTGCATTGACATGAATATACTTATGGATACGTGTATATACTATATGCATGTATCCATGCCCACCTCCTAACCGGTAACATAATTCCATAAACAGTTACATAGGCAAGCATCACTTATTCATGCATTCAGAAGAAGATAAGACTCCTAATGTCAATAAACAAGCCTACGGATGACTTAGCCACAACTTAACTGACTTAGCTTACTCAGTCTATAGGATATGTGTGTATGCTCAATTGGTACTCATTACTGTTTACTCGACCAAGCTCCTCCCCGAGTGATATCTCTCCTTTGCTTGGAGGAATGAACTTGTTTCCTGCACATCATGACATGACAACGGAAGTCATATGCTCAAAACAAGGCAATATACATAAAACATCACAAAAAGTTAGAATAACATTATTCCATAACTTATATGCCACATTCATTCAAGAATTACATCAATAGAAGTATCAAACAAATGAGACAATCATTTTAAATAGGACACATTCATTTGATAACAAGAACAATATGTTTTATTCATCTAAAGATTCATTCATTACAATGCATTTCCCTATGCAATAGTAGCTATACAATCAGGGTGTAACAATACATGTATATATATATATATATATATTTTGTTACATTTCTTCAATTTTAATTTAATACTACTCAATAGCCTTAATCCATTGTATGCATGTAATTTTATGAGTAAATTAATATACTCTAGTTAAGATGAATCTAGATTTTGAACCAAATTCACATTTGAATTTGTTCTACTACATATTCATTTGAGCATCCAAACATTTATCTTTAGCTTCTTATAGCAATGGTGTAATTTGTAATCATAGTGGATTTTTCCCCTTTCCATTTTTAAAAAATATTTTAGCGAAGATACATGCACTTGTAGAAATCACTTGCATATAATCCTTATGCAGACTAAATTTTATGCATTGTGTATGAAAGCATTAGTTGTTTTTGCAAAGCATCCCTTTTATGGCAATTTAAATATATATTTAGGGTTTATATAACGTTCACAGGCATCCAAATTTAAGGGTGTCATTATGTTTGTTCCATATGCTAACATTGCTAAATCAGTTAAGGTATATTCATAATTTTTTGATTGGTGAAACAGAAGTCTTCAGCGGTACCTCCATTCTTGAATCATAAACCATTTGGAATCAGTAAGGAAATCTGCCAATTCACATTCAAAGAAAATGTCAATATACCACTATCATTTGATTGCTGTCTTAATTCAAAAAGCTGGAAGCACCTATGTAATCCCATCATCCACCAGTGCCGCCATGATTTCAAAATGCAGCAGGCATGTCACTATTTTTAGTTTTCACTGCCACCATTACCCTAATATTGAAGATTTCCACAATCTTCCTGACCTCTGCATCAAACAGGAGGTATAGATCTTTAAGAGCTTGCTCATACATGACAGGCCTTATATAAAATTCAGAGGGATCACAATTAAGGTTAGGTAGCAGCAGCAAATTGATTCTTAAAGGTCTCATATTTGCTAGGAACATCTTTGTGGCCCTATGCTTCTTCCTTCATGGCTGCCACCTCCTATATCAACTGGCATTTTGAGCAGAATTTTTTCAAGAATAGGGTGGGCATGGGGTCCCATAGAGTAAGGTTTACCTCCTCCATAATCACTTTTCAATCTCTGAAAAAATGTTTTTGTAATGATTTCTATGTTTACTTTGATTGACTTAATTTCAAGCATGACCATGGCTGGGTCAGCTGAAGGCAGCTTCATTGTGCCATGGGTTTTTATCTCTTAGATAGATTCCATTACTTCATGATCTTCAAGCTTACAGACCCAGCAAATCATCCAACTAGAAATAATATTTTTTGCCACCATTTGCTAGACTGCCCATGAAGATTTTCTGAATAGATACCTTGTTTTGGTTCTACTCAGTGTTTGCCTAACCTGTAGACTCAATTGTCTTTTTCACCATAGCAAGAGCCTTGGGATATTCTTCAATATTGAATGCTTTTTTGAGTCATCTGTTGAATATCCTGCACATGATTGGGGGGTCTCCGGGGGGTTTCATTGCCATGAATTTTACAGAAGCTATAAGTTAGCAGAGTGGAGTAAATACAGGAGGGGAGAGAGAGAGAGAAGAGAGCATAATGAATTAGAGTGGATTGCTTACAATAGTTTAAGGTAGGCTTTGGGGTAAATAATGACAAGACAAGTTATCAGGTCATACCTCCTGCTGCCATCATTGATGACCATTTGAAAAATATTCTTTTCCCTTGTTCATCATGTTTCATTCTTTCTCAGTCAAGTAATAATGAGACTACAGTTGTGCATTTAAGGTGCTGCCAGATGATGATTTTAACTATATTGTTCTCATTAAACATGTTTTCTTAGAATTTAACAGATCATTCAATAATCTAATTGAACTACTAACAAGAATTCAAATTGTGCAAGTATCTCACATAGAAGGATTGTTAGAAGAACAGCTATCTGTCTGCATAGCAGCATTATGCCAAAGTCAAAGAATCTTGGTTGGACACTTCATTTTCCTATAATTTTGCAGCCTGATGAATCAGCGCTGGAATTTTGCTTCTGAGAATTTCAGTATTAAGGATCTCACCTCTTGGAGAAAGACTGTTTAGCTCCAAGTTGGCATTGAGCCTTTGATTGTGGCTGTCAAGTCAATAAGCCTGAGAGCATCAACCTTGTTTTCTTTAGATGTATTAACTTTCAGAGCTTAACACAAACAATAGTCAATCACTCACTCTTTCTCGTTTCAAACCATTAACTATATTGAGGAAATCCTTTCTTAAAATTCCTTATATGGTTCTAGCTAATTCAGTAATTAGCAAGTTGTTAGTTAAAACAACTCATAACTAATTCATAACAATGTGAGCATTAAACATAGATTTCCTAACATTCCCCCCCTTAGTGTGAACATGGTAAAACTTTCACACTTTCAACTATAGTATTCCCAGCTCCCGTGGCTCATGATCTTGATTCAAACAAAAGGCACCTCTCATCAACCTTTCATGGTTTTCACACAAGTTTACCACAAACCTGGACACAAAGAAGAACACACTCATTTGTCCATCTCATATGGTTTTTTGGATTACCACTAACCATTTCAAGATTCATGAATTGTATTACACTAGTGCTTTTGTTCATTACAATATTTTACACTAGGAGGTTACATTAGGAAATAACACACATAGGAATAGAAATAGCCACTACTGTTGATCCTTGCTACGAGATCTCTAATAGCATAGGAAATTATCGCTTCCACTGGAAATGGAATATTGGTGTTATATTCCCACACATGATGTGACGTGAAATTTCTAGTTATTAAAAACATAAAAATTAGAAGCACACACCACAATAGAAAACAAAACACCACCAAAATTGATAAGCGGCCCCGTCATTGGTGACTTGAAGAGCACATAGGAAATACTGAGGGGGGGGGGGAGGTTGAATCAGTATTTCAAAAACTTAAAAACTTTAAACCATATAAATCATATGAATCAGAAATCAGCATCATAAAACACCATGAACAAGATAAACACTGGGATTACATGGAAAACCCTTTCGGGTAAAAATCCACGGCAAAATATTGCTTTTATTATCTTCAAAGGGCACCAACCTTGTTTACATAAGTGAGCACCAACCCACCTAGAGCACCAACTCTCCTTCGAAGCACCAACTCCGGAAGACTGAAGCACCAACTTCAGCATGAGCACCAACTCTCCTTGGAAGCACCAACTTCAAACCAACTGAAGCACTAACTCCAGTATTGCTGAAGCACCAACTTCAGACTTCAAAAGAAGAGGCTAATCAGGCTCTGAAATCTTTTGTTCTGAACACTTGATCTGCAATCAAATCTTAATACATCGTTTTCATAACAAGCTCATTCCATATACTGCTGAAATAGTCACTTCAAACTACATATGTATGCAATATCAAAACGAAAATGGAGCCAATAAGCAACCTCCTGTATCATGATCCCCTTCAAACTCCATAACTCCTACACAAGGCAGCTTCACACAGCTTGATATACCTTAGACTCAACTTTACATATATTAACAGCTGCATATGCTTGTGCTAAATGACACTGTTCACACTCAGAAAACAATCATGAAACACTTCAAAACAGCACTCAATCCTTTCTCTGCCTTTGAGGATTCTTCAAAGCTTTCTGATATAGAGAACTGAAACAAATACACTCTCTCTCCCATCAAACGTAGCAAACTCACACAGCACATGCCCAATAAAAACAATATCAATAAAGAATTTCTGAATAAGCACATCTTCATCAGTCTTCAATACACTACATCACTCAGCTAACCAATAAACCACTCATTCAAGGCGAATAAGATGATAGCTCACACATCAAAATGCATAGCAGAGCTCATCAGCATTCACGACTTCTTTAGGTTGAAATACTAGCCACGTAGGATCAAAAATATGACATTCTTCAAAGGCCGCATAACTCCATGCGTGTTTATGAATACACATATCTCTGACGCTCAACAATACAGCTTCAAAAGAACGCATCATAAAAGTGATGCCAAGAATAGTAGATAGCCGGTGCTGCCACTCTTCCACGCACAACCATAGACACCCATAACTTCTTTGTCAGATGTTTCTTAGTAGCTTTCACACTTATTCCATCAAATATTAACACCAAGTCCGCTCCATTCTAAGAACAGATTAACATACAACCTCCATGCATGTTTATGAATACACACATATCTCTGATGCTCAACAATATAGCTTCAAATGAAACACCTCATAAAAAGTGATGCCAAGAATAGTAGATAGCCGGTGCTGCCACTCTTCCACGCACAACCATAGACACCCGTAACTTCTTTTTCAGATGTTTCTTAGTAGCTTTCACACTTATTCCATTGAATATTCACACCAAATTCTGAGCATTTTTTTGACTTCAAATAACAAGTATCCTTTCAGAACATCGCCGCCACACACATAAATCTCACTTACTCCCGCACCTTAGTCAACAACAATGATGACATTTTTGTTACATGACTATATTTTCCTCTTTCATCCACAAACACACCTCCTCCACAAAATGTCCGACTAGAATAAGAATGGCACTATATTCATTAATTTCATTGCAAGCATAAAGAAGACGTCCTCAAAAATCATCGAAGTACATAAAGGATATGCGATACTATTCTCTTGAAGCTGTCCCACCAAAAATAAAGATAGAAGCCATTACAACTAAAGCCGTCAGAATCTTAAGCGCCACAACAATAAAATGTTAATGAAGCCAACGCTATGAAAGGAATTGCCCAAAATATGAGATGCCGTCTCAATAAAGACTTCTGTAGCAAAACGGCTAGAAAGGAGGAGCCAAAATAAATCCATTTATGTCAAGGAGCCGCCTCAATTTAGTATCTGAAACTGTTACTAATTAAAACAAGCCGTCGCTACCTTTTAAAATCACGACTTTCATAATATATAATCCCCTTCAAAGTATATGGTGTCCAAAAATTAATTCGTGGCAAACAAAGAATTATTCAACCTCTTGAACAATTTGACTTTTCAACATGCTGAAGTGGCAAAACTGGTTAGGCATAAAAACACTGACAAGAATACAAACAGGCAACTGATGAAGACAAGCGGCTAGCTCAACCAGACAACCAGGTAGCTCAAGCAAGCAGCTAGGTAGTTCAACCAAGCAGCCAAGTAGCTCAAGCACACAACCAAGCAGCTCAACACACAGGCAGGTAGCTCAAGCACAGAGGCAATCGACTCAAGCAAGAAGGTAACCAACTCAAGCAGCTCAAGAACACAAGCAAGCAGCTCTGACATCAATGACAAAATACTCAACATGACTAATGAGAGGATGCTGAGTGTCCTCCTTCCTCCGTTGCCTCCTACCTCCAAGCTTGAATTTATTTAAAACACATATTATTCATCACTAGGACAATATAACTCTTCATCATTGGCATGGTCTTTTCAATCAGTTTCTTCCGCCAAGGAAGCACGTTGATTTAGTTTATCATCTAGCAGATCCTGTGCCCTCTTCTTACAATTCAAAATTACATGTCCTATTTCATTATAATGGAAGCATTTTAGTTTTCCTTTTGAAGGAACATGCTTGGATTTGTACTTGTCTTTTCTTGCTTTGTATTGTACATATAAGATTTTCAGATTTTGAGTTTTCATTATGGTCAAGTTGAATAGAGATTACTCCTTCAAGGCTAATGATTACCTTGCTTAATGTAAACACCATACTAGACATATTCTTAGGCAAACTATTCAAAAGTATTGCTTTGTCATCATCATCCTTTACTTTCTCATTAATGCTAGCTAGCTGATTTAGGAGAGACTGAAACTTACTTATATGATTTGTGTTTTTTGTACCTTTATCCATCTTCAATCCATACAATCTTTGCTTCAATGCCGTTTTGGCATTTTCAGCTTCAGATCTGAAAAGCTTGTTTAGTGACTCTCAAATCTCTTTTGCAGATTTTGTGAAATCCACATGGTGTAGGTATGCTTTTGACAAGCCAAGGCCAATAGTCTCCAATGCTTTTTGATTTTTGATATTTCACTTAGCAAGTTTGTTTGCATCAGTTGGTGAGACTGAGTTCAGTTTGATAACATCCCAAAGATCTTTTTCTATTAGGGGTAACTGCATTTGTATATGCCATGTATGAAAATCTCTACCTTTGTATTTCTCAATGAAACTTAATTTATCCATAACCTTGTTTTCCTGAGAAAAGTTCTTCAAATAAATTTACCTAAAACATTCTACATACACATCTACTTATTTTGTAATATTGATAAAAGAAAGCACAAGATAGAGCAAGTTAAGTAGTTGGAAACATATCCAAGGACGAGCAAACCCCCACTTGTAGGAGAGAAGAGGGAGTGTAGAAACTTAATCCACTAGTTTGGGAATCAGAGTCACAAAAGTACTTTCCTCATCGTCCCCACGTTCAGATCTTTGAGCATCTCAATAATCCTCGCACACAGATTGGTCTCTCTCGCGGCCTTTTGCAGATCACAAGCTTTTGCTCAATGGAATTGCTATATGATATCAATGACACAACTGTCAACCAAAGCAAAGAGGAGGATTATTTCAAGAATGATGACTTAAACACTAGTGCAAGAAGGTGACAATTGATCCGCTCTACACTAGTTCAAGTTCAGATGTTCTTTTGCCACATTCAAGATCGGATAACTTTTTGTGGACCTTCCTCTTTGATCATGGTATCTTTAGACCATTGCTTTTTGAGTGACCTTTCAAACATTGATTACATTATCTACGCTCACCATTTCCTTGCATGCCCTCCTAGAGATCTTTGCTGTAAAAAAAACATTCTCAAGCACCCTAATCACACCAACCCTAGCATTACTCCCACGGGACTCTAGCATATGATGCACCACCTCAGTGTTAAAAATTCTCACTCTTGACAGTGTTCATTATCTCTCAAGTTGACTTGGAGATTAAGTGGTCAGATAAAACAAACTCAATCACATCATGATAGATTCATCTACTCCAACTTAACATAATGAAAACTAAACAGAGGCAAATGTAAACAGCTTTGATACCATATTAACTTTCAGAGCTTCACACAAACAATGGAATTGCTCACTCGTTCTCTTTTCAAACCATTACATATATTGAGGAAATCCTTCCTTAAATTCCTCATATGCTTCTAGCTGAGTCAATAATTAGCGAGTTGTTAAAACAACTAGTAACTAATACATATCAATATGTGCACTAAACATAGATTTCCTAACAAGATGTTAGTTGTGGGGATATATAGGGGCCACAGCCCAAGAAACTAGCAAAAGATAACAATACAACACCAAAAACTAACAAAAGGCTTGCATGGACAACCCATGCAAGGGCAACAAAATGTTAGAAAAGCCGCAACTAAGAGCAAACAAAGGAAAACATGGCCAAACAAGAACTCAATAGAAGTTGTGAAACACTCCAGTGTGCAACTCCAACATCATTTTTAACCCCATCATCCTTGTCAAACAAATGGCTGTTCCAACCCTAAGCCGCTACAATCACAGGCTTAGGTTTGATATCACCATTACCTGTAGGCTGCCCTAAACCCTTAAACTTACTTCCATGGATAATCTCAGACAATTTGGTGTCACTCTGTATTTGAGTGCCTGACAACCAGGACAGGGTATAAGCTGTGATGATCTCCAGCATACCCTTGTTGTGAGAAACTAGCAAAAACTTTACTACATAGTGCAAGTCTTGGCAGAAAGTTGTTACTGTATCTATATCCATATTTACCTCATAGTTCTATCTTGATTGCAGGTAATTTAATTCCATCTAAGTTGGTGCCCAACAAGGTCGTTGGAGCATCCTTGTCTTCTGCATCCTTAGCTGCCAGTGTCACATTCTCAGGGAGGAGGAGCAGAAGTTCCAGCTACCCTCTCACCCTTTTAGGAGGAATCATGTGTACTAGTTTATTACAAAAGTCTAACAATAGTCACATAGGATTGCAAGGAACGATTACCCGCAGTACCTCTAACCAGATTAAGAACCATGAAATTTAGACATCGAAAGATCTTAGATATCCAATGGTCAAATACCTGTCCCCATTGGAATGGGTCCCTACTATTATTGGCCAGCTTGTGACAAGCCATCAAATCTAAAGAGACCATGACACGACAAGTGACACACACACCACACTTTGAATCTCACCATTTAACAAACAGCCAACCGCAAATCAGAAGCCACCACAAAAACCCATTAAACCAATTGTTGTGAGAAGAGCAAGAATGTGCTATAGATAAGAAGCACAACATGTTTCAAACTTAACCCCTGTTAAATCAGCATCAATTTACACCTTGGGACATAAGCTGAATTAAGCTGGTACTCACCTTTGGGAAAGCCAACCAAAAAGGAATACAAATGGTGTCAAAAAATGATTATCACAACAACTTCTCTTGTTTAATGATTTCTTCCAAACAATCCCACTCCGCCACCTTGGAAGTAAAAAGGGACATAAAAGGAATTATGTTGATTCCTTTATTAGCGAGCCTATTTTCCACCCCATTGCATTTGTGAAAGTAGTGGGCAAAGGAAATGGACTCAAAATGCTTGCAAAGGATGATCACTTATTCAGAATTCTAAAAGCCCACGAAGTCTCCAATTCGGACAATACACTTTATGCAAGGAATCCCCTTCAATCAACAACTTCCTACAACCTTTAGCCTTTGACAAAGCAAGCCCTACAGTCACTGCATCCCTTTCTCTTTCATCATGTATTTTTGACCCAAAATGTAATGTCCCCCTTTTGGGATTGCCCTAACTCTTGCCCTAGAATAAAAAATTTAATGTAGTTAGGATTATAACTAACCAATTGTATGCTTGAAGCAATAAAAACCTTGGTTTAGGTCCTGCAATCATGTTTAGACAATATTGGAAATATAATTCATATGATCAAACT